>SZWC01006558.1:120040-138997 GCA_023375785.1 Penium margaritaceum
GTGTTTCCTCGCAACAGTCTCGGTTGAGCGGCTGTCTGTCTCTCACCTTGTGGTCTCCAACCTCCACCACGACGTATGACGTCGCAAAGTGGGCGATTCTTGCTTGGTACCCCTCCCGCCCTCTGCCTGACGGACTGGAGGAGGGCGACGAAGACGGCGACGCTCTCCAAACGTGCACCTCAACGGCTCTGTCGTGCTGCTGCTGCTGCTGCTGCTGCTGCTGCTGCTGCTGCTGTTGGCTTTTCTTCGACGGATGCAGCGCGAGATCGCGTGCCTGCACGACGGACACGTGGAGTTTTCCGTGGCGCTGCCTGGGGCACTCCTCCCCAACGTCTCGGTTGTCCTCCTCCCCAATCGTGGCTCCATGGAAGGGAAGGGATTTTGCGCTGTTGGGGTCTTGGGTTTCACGGCCGAACCGTCCCGTTCGGGGATCCATGATCAGCAGACTCTCTTCTACGAATATCGTGTCACTCAGTCACTCGTGCAGGGCAAATCGTGCTGCCTAGAGCCCGGCCTGGGCTCGTCGGCACGGGTCGACGAAGCCAGCTTGTGCGGCTAAGAGCGAAGCTGCCGTGCCAGTAGCCTTGCGGCCAGCACAGAGAGATTCAGAACTGTTTACAGCCTCTGTTACCGCCGCTTCCTGCTCCAACCGACTGATGTGGGCGAGTCAAACCAAGGACAAAAAGCGGCGACTGGACGCTATGTTCGTCGTCTTTGGGTTATCCCTAGGATGACCCTAGTCGTCGTCGTGGATCTTTCATGTAGACGGTCAAGCGCGTCGTGCCGATCGGAGACGTGTCACAGGACAGAGCTTCACTCCAGGCCAAGCAAGCAGGCTTCTGCTGACCCACAGCCACTTCGCTGCTCAACGTCGAAGCCCTCGCAGCGTCTTCACGCTGACAGCGAAATGTTCCCGGACTGGATTGTCCACATTCGACAACGAACAACCAATGTCGCCTCTATTGCATGCGGACAAGGCGACGGTCGCCCTGCCCCATGCGTTCGTACCTTTCGTCAGGAACAGGCAGTCGCCTCGAGGGCCTCGAGCCGAGGCTCCCTCGAATGCCACGGCGACTCGACTGCGAGCTTCAGTAGCGAATGCTGCAACCATTACGTGGCCTATTTTCTTCACGGCTTAATTCACGTGGAGAAAATAGCCAGGAACAAGAGGCAGGTGTCACATAGTAACCGAACAAAAGTAATCATATTAGTATCTCTTAGGAGGCCAAATAGTTGCCCGCAATCTGGACCACATAATGGAAGGTTTTCCATGAGACCTTATCTCGTCCGTGGAAGCCAAAACTGGTTGGAAATGGACTACCAAAGTGCCACCCGCATTCGTTCAAACTATTTGTTTTTGTTCGCCCATGTGTGCTCTTAAACATTGTGTATGGTTTGGACGAACTCTTCTTAAAGTACTTCAAGATATGCTGGATTTATTCCAGCTTGTGTGGATGTAAAAGTGAAAAAGAAATAACCAAAAATTGACCGAATGCGCTTAACGATACACAATTATGTAAAACAATTCACCAACATATTGAAGAAAAACCTCTAAAGGCATTTCTTCTCGGTCTTTCTTATGAATATAGTTCTATCTGATGATGAATCAATTTTTATGAGATGAATATGTTATTTTATTGTGAACATGATAACTTCACACGTCTATTATGAACTTCACAAAAAAATGATCTTCGACAAATCTTGATGAATTTTAGATGTTTCCTTATGTTTTAAAAAATAAGATGAAGCTATTATAGGCATAATTGATTTCATTTTCCTTCGTCTTTATCTTTGGTTGAATTTCTTTTCTTTCAATTGCATGTTAACCTTGTTTGAAGCCGGGTTCACGAGTCTAAAGTGTTTGCCATGACGACCAGTTCCGTGAAACGGGACAAGGCGAGGCCAAGGAGGAGCGACATAGAGGGGAAAAAACAACATTAAATTCTGCTCGCCAGTGGACTCGACGGGCTGGACCCAACCCAACGTACAGTCCTTATCCTTTTGTCTTGGCGTCGGACTGGTCATTCCGTACTATCCGGGGTCTGTCCGGACATCTAGGTCGATGTCCTTGATAATTTTCGATTTGGCCGACCTGAGCTGTGCGTTCACGGACGTGGGGAGGCATACAGTGCGAAAACTTTTCGCACCCTGATTGGTGGATACGTCAGGAAAATGACCAATCCACCAATCACGATTTTCTTCAGCGTCGTTTGGCTTGCGAAGCGATTGTAATAGGGTTACTATGTAACCCAAAAACAAAGCAAGATACTCTAAGGACCAAGTAAGTCAGAATGCATTGACGATACAGGACAACATTCCAGTATTTAATTTTTTAATAAGATTCATATCCCCGGTAATTTTTCAAATACCTAAAGAAACCATGAAAAGAAGGAGGGTTCAAGTTTTGAAACTTTATGGCACTGAAACATAAGTGGTTCACACGTAGAAGCTCTAGTCAGAAAATTACATCATGAATTGAAAAAATTATTATTTTAATTATCCATTTATTTCGTTTCAATGACACCTTTCAGAACTGTCGTGTGCACATAGTACAAATGGAACGAGGTATACTTGTGGTCTTCGGTGCTCAAGTCAAGCAACACGTGCAAAACCTTGTCTTTTGGGTCTGATTTCTAGACAATCAGTCGCACATTCTGGGCGTTTTGAGGATATTGAAGCGTGCTGTTATAATATTCTATCGCCATCGAGAAGTCAACCGCACAACATTGAACAATCGGTATAGTTCGCAATAGATCCTTCAACACTTGTTCAAGACCTTCCAAAACTTCAGGAATGGAAACCAAAGGTCAAGTCCATTCCTCAACCCTTCGCATAGATTCAATGCGCACTGAGGCATAAATGGAAGGTAAGAGATGCTAATGCATGAAGTCTATGGACCCCTCCAATTCAGCGGCATAATTGTTGTGTTTTGTGCCGTTCCTGTACAGTTTACTGTGACCACTCGGCCGTGTCCATACTCGTGCAGATCCCTGAGGCGGGCGGCCGTGGTGGCACCGGCGCGACGACAGGCGGCAGACTACCAGCTTGGAGCTGGCCGACCACTGTACCAGAGCCCCAGATGCCACCCGGACTCTCTGTTGTGTCTTGAACATCTTGCAGGCGTCTTTCGGCGGACTGGCCATGAGGCATATTTGCATGTTTTTGCATTGTATGTTCACTATCTTTCAATGGATGCATGCATGCAACCAATCGTAGCGTCTGTCTTTTGATTCTGCACATCTAGGTTCAGACGGCATAGCATTCTGACATCTGTGCGCAGAGTTACGGCCAAGACAGTGGTTTTGGGCATCTTCTTAGGACAGCTCTTGGACTGCCGCGTGCGACACCCGCTGTGCGCCGCGGCAAGTATTTATGCCTTGGACTTGTCATTTGTTAACTCTCTCTGCATATGCTATATTGAAGCATTCTGACACTTTGCCTTGTGTCTCCTAGCCAAACCCTTGCCGTAGTGTATACGACCTGTGATTGTCGTCACCGTCTGATCACTCACTGACGCCTAGTCAACGGCTGCGTTGTTAGGAAGCTTCCACGCATTTTCTCATAGTATCGGAGCAGTGAGACAGTTCTCACTGAGCTGCGCAGCAGAGACGCTGCAAAGCAGCAGTATTGAGAGTCACTACAGCAGCAGAGTTCCTGAGGCCTGTCGGAGACAGCCGGTCGCCGTCTACGCATCCCCACTCACCACGTGAGATCGCAGCAGCAGAGGCAGCAGCAGCGTTGTGCACCGCCACGCGAGGTGCGTGACGCTGTAGTGAGTGCAGCCGCCCCTCCCACAGCCGCAGCAGCAGAGCAGCAGCAGCAGAGGCCGTGGCAGCAGCAACGAAGCAGGAGCGGCCGCAACAGCAACGACGGGAGCCACAGTGGAGCAGCAGCAGCGGCAACAGTAGCGCAGCACCAGCAGCAGCAGCAGCGCAGCAGCATCGGTGGCAATAGCAACACAATAGCAGCAGCGGCAGCCACGGTGGCAACAGCAGAGCAGCAGCAGCAGTAGCAGCGGCAGTAGCGCGGCAGCGGCAGCAGCAACAGCGCGCGGCGGCGGATGCGAGCAGCAGCCGCAGCGCGCAGCAGCAGCAGTAGCAGCGCAGCCGTTGCTGCCACCGCTGCATCCGTAGCTACACAGCTGCTGCTGTAGCTGACAGCACAGTTGCAGCAGCAGCTGGGCGAAAGCTGCTGCGTAGCTTCCGCGCAACGTCCGCGCGGCCACCGCGGAGCGGCTGCAAGCGCGCACAGATTCGCGAGAAAGAAAACCAAAAAAAAAAAGAAAAAAAAGAGGAGACAAGCTAACGCCAGCAATTTTTTCTTGCTGACGTCATCAGTCGTGCTGACGTCAGCAACCACCTGCTGACGTCAGCACCATACTTAGTCAAATTTTTGGCCGGACAGTCAAAATCTGCCAGCGTTTCAACCTCTCGAGAAAAGCTAACGCTTTTAAAATCCGACAAACTTCATCCGTCGTCCCATACTGAGCGGCGACATGAGCCCGTGCGACAGCAAGGAGAAGGGATCAAGCGACGCCTCCTCCTCCTCGTGTGGCGTACTAAGTCCACGCTCGCAGGCCATTGAGGACCTGTGCAGCCAGCAGGATGAGATGCGTCATCTCCAGAGAGAGCAGACTGACGCTACCCGCACGCTGACTGAGCTTCTCCGCGCTCAGTCCACGGCTCCTCCGTGGATTTCTGAGGGAGCTGCCAGAGTTACGGTCTCTACGCAGCATTCGGTCCAGGCGCCCGTGACAAGTGCTTCACCTGACCCACCACCTGCTGACCTCCTTGATGATGAGCTACTACACGATGAGCCATTCATACCAGGCATCACGGATGATTCCCACGAGCAGGAGATTCGAGTTCTACAAGAGCGCCTCCGTCAGCTGCAGACGGGTACCCGATCTCCACCCATTTCCCCGATACGATCATCACCGGACTACCCTGGCGATCACCCTCTCCCAGGAGTTTTTCCCGTCTCTCGTCCTCCTCAGCCTGCGGTTGCTCTCCCTACGGAGCGGCAGCCTAAGGACTTTGAGGCACCACCTCCACTGTACATCAGCGAGGATGGTTTTGACTGTTGGGAGATCCTGTTTCAGGTGTGGGCTACATTTGAGGGAGTATGGCCTTACTACCACAGCCTGTACCAGTCTACAGTCCGAGCACAGGCACTAACAGCAGCTCGGGCCATGCGCGGACTTCTCTATACCATGCCACGCGAGAAAGTCGTCAACTTCCGCCCCTTCCTTGGCGAAGCTGGCATAGGCACCGGCGCCGATCCCCGTGGAGGCTGGGATCTGGTGTTATCCCTGCTGGCCACAGAGACGCACGCCACTCGTGCGTCACACATTCGTGCTTTTCATTCGCTCCGTCAGGGGTCTGCAGAGTCTGCAACGGATTATCGGCGACACGCCATGCGTATCTACACGTGTCTGGGGACCTCAGGAGGCACACAATTATGGGTGCTTCGGACGATTATGCTCGGAGTTCGCCTTGAGTACACCGACATCTTCACACGGAACAGCGACGCCGTCCTTGAGGTTTTCTCAGCCACTCTGCAGCTGCTCCCTTGGGCGCATCAGCTTTTCCTCCAGGGGACTTCAGCCTGCGAGGAAGCAGTAGTGTATCTGGAGACTTCCCTCGCTGCAGCAGTCGTCGCATCACCACCATCTTCCCTCTTGCAGTCACCCTCATCCACCTCCATCACTACCTCATCTTCCTCCTCCTCTTTGACCCCGTCTTGACCCACGCAAACAGAGGACGTTACAGCAGCTACCCAGGGGAAGAATAGGAATAGGAGGCGCGGATCCGGTCACCAGCAGCCGTCATCCAGTGGTAGCAGTAGCCGTTCTGTGCACTGCTACAACTGTGGAGGCGCCCATCGCTGCATCGAGTGCCAGCAGCTGCTTGACTGGACGCGGATCACCCATGGGCTTCAGGCTGCTCATGCTCTTCGTTCCACGTCCGGCGCGTCACCCGCACCCTCCTCCGGACGTGCGGTGGCCACGACTGCAGCTGTTCCTGCGTCCTCACCGGCGAGCAGCAGCGATCCGGACCCACGCGACCGCACCATCGCCGAGCTTTGTCATCTTTTGGCGCTTCATTTTCAGGGAGGTGCAAGTGTGTTTTCATCGTCGGGTGGTTCACAGAGTGCTTGTTTGTCCGTTCCCGTGGCTCGTGATGATGCGTGTGGGGGAGCACAGTCAGCATGTGATGATGATGGGCCTGAGTGCACTGACTGGATTCATGAGTCTCATCTTCGTGATGTACGTCGTTCCTCCCCACTGACGGCTCAGCGTCCCTCTGATGCCGATTTTTCCATTGCTCGTTGTACAGTGACGTCCACCAGTCGTGACTCCGGTGGCACTTGGATCATTGATTCTGGGGCCACCCATCACAAGACGTGCCGTCGCAGTGACTTTGTCGTAGTCGGTCCTGTCACGATTGTCCATTCTGTTCGTACAGGCTCTGGTCAGTCCTTGCCAGTCCACGGTGTGGGGGTTGTATGTTTCAACGGTCCGTCTGGCCCCCTGTATCTTTCTGACGTGTTGTTTGTGCCTGATCTTGAGCTCAGCCTGCTTTTTGTGCGTACCTGCACTCTGATGGGTCTCTCTGTGGAGCATACCGCTGATTGAGCGACTGTGACTGCTATTGACACCCGTAGCATTGTCTTGCGTGCTTCAGTCATAGATGATTTGTATCGTATCGCTTGGCCCCCCTCCCCTTGCTCTCCCTCCTCATCCGGTCGTGTTTTTGTCACTGGTGTTCTATCCCCGGAACACCAGCGGTTGCTTCATCGTCGTCTGTGTCACGTGGGCTTCGACACTGTCGAAGATCATTCAGACACAGCCTGCTCTTGGTCTTGACGTGGCTTCTTTCGAGAAGCCACCAAAGATCGACTGTCTTTTCTACGCTCAGGGGAAGATGCACCAGTGTACCTACCCCGACTCGCGTTCCCAAGCACTTAGGCCTCTTGAGTTGGTCCACTCGGACCTTCTCGGTCCTCTCCTGGTCGATCCCTGTCCGAGAGGGGCCGGTATGTTTTGACGCTCACTGATAACTTCACCCGCCTGCTGTGGGTGTACAGTCTACGTCAGAAGAGTAACGCCGCCCTTGCGGTACGGCTCTGGCTCGTGATGGCTGAGCGTCAGTCTCACCACACGCTACATACTTTTTGCTCCGATCGCGGCGGCGAGTTCCTTGGTGAGATGGACTCCTTCTTTTCTGAGCACGGGATTTTTCACTAGGTCTCCGCTCCTGCTACTATACAGCAGAACGGTGTATCTGAGCGCTGGAACCGCACCATGGAGGATGTGGTTCGCGCCATGCGGTCTGAGTGCGGTCTCCCGGAGTCTTTCGTCTTCGAGGGCTTCGCCTACATGACTTGGGTCTTGAACCGCCTCCCTCATGGTCCGCTTCCGGACCATGTTATACCTTACGAGCTCTGGTCTGGCCACCGTGCTGACCTTCGTCTCACTCGCGTCTGGGGATCCCTAGCTTTCGTGTGGTACACGGAGGACCAACAGGAGTTCAAGGTCTCCCCTCGAGGTCGCTTGTGTGCCTTCATTGGCAACTCCCCGCGGTCGAAGGCCTGGCGCTTTTGGAACCCCACTCGCAGTCGCGTCATTGAGTCCCGTGACGCGTTGTTTTTTGAGTCACTCACATACCATGACCTGACTTCGATCACAGCCCTCTCCGTAGCCCATGTCCCTTCCTGTGAGGGTCCTTGGTGGATGGGGGAGACTTCTACGCCAGCGACCATCCCTCGTCCGGCTAATGTGTCCGCTCGAGCCCCCCCTCGATCTGTAGCCCTTGATAATCCGGCTATCATTGCCGTCGGTCGAGAGATCCCGCCTGTTCAGCCTGTTTCACACCCCACAGGTACCTCTTCTCTCACGCCTCCTCCTGCACCATCACCTGTGTTTGCCGGAACCCCAGCTCCTGCGTCTGACCCAGTCTTGCCTACTCCCATTCCTACGTCGGCTGACACTCCTGCCTCAGTGTCCGGGCCAGCCTTGCCTGTTGTCACACCCAGCCCTGTGTCTCCCACACACTCATCTCCTCGCACGGCATCTCCGGCTGCCTTGTCTCAGCCCTCACCAGTTGTGGTCGTACCTGTTCCTGTGGTCGTACCTGTCCTTGAGCCTGAGGTGCGCCCCTCCACCTCCGGTTACTCCCGTGAGCCCGGTGGCCGCCTTGGACCATTGGACTCTGGAGCTCAGCGAGCGTCGGGTCCCGGACCCAGGTGTTCCACTCGCAGCATCGCGAGCGGTGATCCAGGAACAAAGGCCTTAGGCCTGGGTCTCCGCACGTAGCTTTCAGAGGTACATCCAGCGTGTCCTCTAGGGCACGACCTGGTCACTCGCGAGTTCCATATCGCCTGTGACTCAGCAGCTGATCTCGTGGCCGTCAGGCCGGACACTGAGGCGTGTGCACTCGCCACGCAGAGTTCCCCCTCTATGGCGCCTGACCCTGGCACATTGAGGGAGGTTCTCTCATCCCAGGATGCCGATGCCTGGCAAGCTGCTTGCAAGGATGAGCTTTGCGCTATCCGAGAGAACAGAGTCTATGAGCTTGTCGACCTTCCCCCTGGGAGGAAGGCGATTTAGGTCAAGTGGGTCTTTCGCAAGAAGGTGAAGCCGGATGGCTCATTGGAATGCTACAAGGCCCGCTTGGTCATCAAGGGGTACTCTCAGATTGAGGGAGTCGATTACACTGACACCTTTGCCCCTGTCGGCCGCATGACCTCAGCTCGAGCTCTTTTTGGTGTAGTGGCTCAGCATGACTGGGAACTGTACCAGATAGATGTGAACAATGCTTTCCTCCATGGCTCTCTCGACGAAGAGATTTACGTGGCTCAGCCACCAGGTTTTGAGGACGGTGATAAGGTCTGGCGCTTGCGCAAGTCCTTGTACAGCCTCAAGCAATCTCCACGGTGTTGGAACCGGGAGATCACTGGCACTTTGACTCGCGTAGGATACGTACAGAGCGAGGCATACCCCTTACTCTTCATCCTACCGACACCGGAGCGGTTCACCGCCATCCTGGTCTATGTTTATAACCTCCTGATTGCGTCTCCATCCCTAAAGGCCATGAAGGAGACCAAGGTTGTCCTGCAGACTGCCTACAGGATGAAGGACCTTGGTCCTGCATCGGTGTTTCTTGGTATGGAGATAATGTGAGATCGTAGACATCGGACACTGTTGCTGCATCAGGCTCGATACGCACGGGTCGTGGGGGAGCGCTTCAGCGATCTCCTTGGTGTAGTGCCATCCACTTCCACACCTCTTACACCCGATGGGCAGGATGTCCTAAAGGTGGATGATCCTACACAGCTGGGGGAAACAGTGGACGTGACCTTGTACCTCTGTCTCATTTGATCTCTGATGTACCTGGCCACCACCACGCGTCTTGACATCGCGTTCGCCGTCAACCTCCTCGCTCAGTTATCGCAGGCTCCACGTGTGAGAGCCCTTCACGCGGCTGTGTGAGTTGTACGGTACGTGGTCTCCACGCTGTACCTCGGACTCTGATTTCGTCGGCAGTGTTCCGTGGTCCTTGACGGTGACTGGGCTTGGAGCCCTTATGGGTGCAGTCGTACTGGCTACGTGTTTCTGCTCGGTGGTATCTCTTTGTCTTGGCGAAGCGGGAAGCAGGGCTGCATTGCACGTAGCTTGTCAGAGGTAGAGTATGTTGCTTTGGGCGTAGGGGCTGCTGAGGCAGTATGGCTGTAGCGCTTGTTTCTTGAGCTTGGGTAGTCAGTACCCGCCATTGTGCTGCGTTGCGACAACAAGATTGCTCTCGCCATTGTGGAAAACTCTGGTGTTTGTCATGCTTGCACAAAGCACATTGCAGTTGAGCATCACTCCATTCGTGATCTGGTGGAGCGATGCGTGATCTCCATCATGTGGGTTGGTACTGACATGAAGCGTGATGATTTCTTGACGAAGTCACTTGCTCGCGGGAAAGTTCCTGGTGGCCATTCGTTCTGTTGGGCTTCACCCCGTGCGTGAGAGTGGTTGAGTGTGGGATGTGCGTCTCCGTCTCATTTATTTGTGTCACTCACTATTGTGTTCGTACCAGTGCTGCACGCGTATGGACATGCGTACCATCGGGTCATGGGGGAGTGTTGTGCTTTGTGCCGTTCCTGTACAGTTTACTATGACCACTCGGCCGTGTTCATACTCGTGCAGATCCCTGAGGCGGGCGGCCCTTGTGGCACCGGCACGACGACAGGCGGCAGACTACCAGCTTGGAGCTGGCCGACCACTGTACCAGAGCCCCAGATGCCACCGGGACTCTCTACTGTGTCTTCTACATCTTGCAGGCGTCTTTCGGCGGACTGGCCATGAGGCCTATTTGCATGTTTTTGCATTGTATGTTCACTGTGTGTCGATGGATGCATGTATGTGACCAGTCGTAGCGTCTGTCTTTTGATTCTGCACGTCTAGGTTCAGACGGCGTAGCATTCTGACATGTGTGCGCAGAGTTACGGCCAAAACAGTGGTTTTGGGCCAGTGTTTAGGACAGCTCTTGGACTGCCGCGTGCGACACCCGCTGTGCGCTGCGGCAGGTACTTATGCCTTGGACCTGTCATTTGTTAACTCTCTCTGCATATGCTGTATTGAAGCATTCTGACACTTTGCCTTGTGTCTCCTAGCCAAACCCTTGCCGTAGTGTGTACGACATGTGACTGTCGTCACCGTCTGATCAGGCACTGACGCCTAGTCAACGGCTGCGTTGCTAGGAAGCTTCCACGCATTTTCTCAGTAACAACATTCCCCCTGTTTTGGCCATGATGTCTCGGCACATTGCAAGACGTATATCCATGCCAGCTCCAGTAACCATCAATTTGTTTATCAACGGGCCTCGAAACTATGATGCGACTTGTTGTATCCTTACAAATTGACAAGATAATCCGCCACTTTTCAACATTGATGGTATCCTTAAAGGTCTTCCTTCTCTTATCTTGTATCCTCTTCCACCAATAAGAAGGTGTTGGAATCCCGTTTCTAACATGGAAGTGCTCCCTTGAATCTTCTGAGAGCTTCGAGTGGACATCGGGAGCTCTATCGTGGTAGACCTTCAATTAAACAAAGTGAAACACCGGGTGAATATCCATGTCATGGGGGAGGTGGAACTTGGTGAAAACTGGTATCCGCATGTCCTCGATTGCGAATGTCCCCAACCACTTTGGTTTAAGCTTTGTGCAAAGGTGTCCTCTCAATTTGACATTCAGAGAGCTTAGTAAGATGCAATCACCAACATAGAACTTGATAAGCAATTAACACAATGTAAGGCATATTTTGAGGCTAAATTGCTTTCTATCAACAGTGAAGTACATCTTTTCAAAGGTGGATTAATTTATGGTTTTTTTTCCAAGTCTTCTTCTACTTCCAAAAAGCCTCTCAAAACCACATATTACCATAATATTCAAATTTGATTAACAGAAAAAAGTTGTAGGAACACTGGAGCCATTATACGTTTCACGTAAAACAGATGTTTTACACTATGTTGAGCTAAACACATTTATTTGTCCCATTCTTGTCGGTAGCTGTATCGTCCCTTGAGTCCTTGCAAGCGTCCGGCAAGGCCCATCACAAATCTTGGTATTGGATGTCGATCGCTGGTATGTTGCTTCAAATCTACAAAACTGCAAAGCTTGCAGGTAGTTTCCCATAAACCTCATGAACAAGAACTGAACCGTTGAGGAGGTCACTGAGGAGGTCGTTGAGTTGTATGCAAGCTCAACAATTGGTAACCTTACCGTCTTGTTAGCGCCATCTCGCTCACACAACATTTCAAGCAGTTGTTTGAGCGTCTGATTGGTGCGCTCAGTCTGCTTGTTAGTCTAGGGATAATGTGATCCTGTTCCCAAAGAGAGCCTTTAGCATTTGGCCATATCTTCCAGTTAACCATCAATCTCTGTGTCTTTTTATGGAAGATGGGATGCCATGTAGTCAGACGGCATTATGGAGGAACAGTCGTGTTATTCCCTTGACATTGACCGTCTTCGTAGTTTGAGTTGAATTATGACATCTTTAAGAAACAGTCCACCAACATGACAACTACGTCGAAACTCCTTCCATGTGACAGAAAAACTTGTGAATAAATTCTTCTGTGCTAGCACCATAAATCCAACCAAATTCCTGGGTTTTCTTCAACCAGTAGTGCTGCCAAAAAGTGGCATGGTTGGACACCTTTATGGACCTTGTGACGAGTTTTCTTATCACACCAAAGCGATTTGTTGCAACACTTGTGGTGTGTCATGAGTTCTTTGACATGCCATACTTCTTCCAAATAACATGAACGGTTACCACTGAGAGAACAGCGCAACTATCTCTCAATAATGTTTTCTCACTTCATGAAGACCTCCCCTCTTTGGCCAAGGATACACACTGGTTCCCATCCTAGAACCAGAATCACAGTTCAGATTCCAAAATTTTGAGCCATAGCAGAATTGCGGTTCCGAAGTCCAAGTCCATTGGTGGGGTGACTGGTGGGTACTTTTGTATTCATGCAAGGATTTTTTGCTCATGTCTTCTTGATGTAAAAAATGTGTCAGACCCCATCGCAAATCTCGGGATGGGAATATTTTCTGCATCGGAAGCACAAATGTGAGCCTCAACAACAGACGCGGTCATTGCCAAGCTGCCACCGCGACACTTCTTCCACTATCATCTAGAAGTTCAAGCGCAACAACCCTGCCATCTATCCATAAGGTTCATCCATTGGTTCCTCCAACCGTCACTCAAAATTTTGACAATCCAAATTAGGGGAGGATGGATAGGGAGCTGGGTGTACTGACAGGGCATGCAATGAAGCGACACGAACATTTTGTGCTATTTGTTGGCCCTCCTAAAAGCGGGGACTACAAAGTGAAAATCTTGAATATTTCTCCTTCTCATCAAATGTGATGGTAAGACCCACATGGAACCTGTGCGACCAGAGAACCACAATTCCGTGAGGAACCAAACATTTGTTGTTCTGGATCTAACCTACAAGCAGAACCACACTGTCCTATTCTCAGATCCGTGATTCCAAACCAGTGTGCACTCTTATCATTTGCTAGCAACCAAGATGGAAGGTTCACGACAAAATCTTGTTCAAAGCTGGTGACTGGCTATGCAAGTTGAATCCAACGATCAACGGCCTTCGACCGTCAAACTATAGGGCAAAACACGTGGATCAATCAGGCATGCAAACAAAAACTCTGAACTCTATGCGAGCCAAATGGTATTGACTGGGATTTCAAGTTACCAACTGCCCTAATCCCGTAGAAAGTTGCAAACTCTACAAAAACAAGAAAAAATTTCCGACAACTTCAGCACATTTGCAAATTCTAGCAACATACCCGCCATAGAAATCCAACTCCAATTCATCTGCACCATTTTGCACAAGACATAGAAACACTTAGAAAGACACAAGCAGCCATGAAATGAGCAACTGACAAGCATCCGACGACCATCAACTTCCATGTGAATGATCGTTTCCTTCTAAATTCAGCAACCGTCATTTATGGTCAATCACCTCTAAAATATACACTGGTCTGCAAGTGTACACAAAATGAACATTGGGTGTGGAGCTTTCTACGGAATAACCTATGACAAGAACGAAATTGTTTGAAAATTATATGCAATTCTCATGTAAACGGATGGCTTTGTATGTGTGGTATCCTTGAATTTCAACACGCTTTCTGTAAAGACCAATGTCCTCCCAAGAAATTACAAGAATCATTGTATCAGAAGTTTTTAGCGGCAGTGAGCTCAAGTCATGTTTTCAAAAAATCATGAATTAGATTTTGCTGGCGTTTGCCACTATTTGTTGTGTAACAAACCTTCCCCGTTATGGGAGGAGGTCTCATTGATTCCCCCTTCCAAATGGCATAACACTATTTGGAGGTGTATGGGGAAGAAATGCACTAGTCTGATTTCTTACCGTCTATACAATACACCTCCCAATACACTCTCCTAATACACTACAAGGCTTTGGAGGCATCCCCTCCCCCTCCCCCGGAACACCTTGAGTGTATTGGAGAGTGTATCTGGAGGGGGACCACAATAATATATGTGTATTTCATAGAGAAATACACTATTATGATTTCTTAGTGTCTGTAATACACTCCAATCCACTCTGTCAATACACTCGAAGTGTTAGGGAGGGGGGGGAGAGGGGAGGGATTGAGGCTCGATACACCCTCCCTCCCATACACCTCCAATATGTTGTGGGAGTCATGGAGAGTGTGTCTGGAAGGGGGGAGGGAACAAGTGTATTACATTGAGAAATACACTAGTGTGATATCCGAGCATCAGTGCAATATACCTCCTAATACACTAACCCCAATACACTTGGGGTGTTGAGGGGGGGGGGAGGGGGGGGCTCGTCCCCCTCCCCCCCCCCCCCCCCCCCCCCCCCACCTGAAGTGTATTGGGGAGTGTATTGGAGAGTCTATATGGAGGAGGAACAAAATCAAAACATGTGTATTACATGGAGAAATACACTAGTCTGTTGCTTTACTGTTTATGCAATACACCTCCCAATACACTCTCCTAATACAATCCAGGTGTTTTGGGGGGAGGGCGGGCTCGACACCCTCCCCTCCCCTCCCAAAACACCTTTAGTGTATTGGAGAGTGTATCTAGAGGGGAACCAAAAACAAAACATGTATATTCCATTGAAAAATACACTAGTATGATTTCTGAGCACCTATGCAATACACCTTCCAATACACTATCCCAACATACTTGAGATGTTGGAGGAGGGGGGGGAGGGGGGGACGTCCTCCCCCCCTCCCCTCCCTCACACCTCAAGTGTATTGGGGGAGAGTATTGGCGAGTGTACGTGGAGGAGGACCAAAATCAAAACATGTGTATTACATGGAGAAATGCACTCACATGATTCTTTGAGTCTGTACAATACACCCCTTAACACACTCTCCCAATACACTTGAGGTGTTTGGGGGAGGAATGGGAGGGGGGAGGCAAGACATCCCCCTCCGCACCGGAATACATTGAGTGTATTGAAGGAGTGTATTGGAGAGTGGATCCAGAGGGGGACCCAAAATAAACATGTGTATTTCATAAAGAAATACAGTAGTAAGATTTCTTTGTCTCTGTGCAATACACTCCCCAATACGCTCTACAAATACACTCAAAGTGTTTGGGGAGGGGGTGTTGGGGTTCAATATACCCCCTCCTCCCATACACCTTGAGTATGTTGTGGGAGTCTTGCGGAGAGTGTTTGGGAGGGAAAGGGGGAAGAAAAAATACATGTATTTCATTGAGAAATACACCGGTATGATTTATGGAGATATACACAAGTATGATTTCTTACCTTCTCTACAATACACCCCCCAATACACTCTCCCAATACACTTGAGGTCCTTTTTTGGAGGGGAGAGGGGACTCTTTGAGGCGCAATGTCCCCATCTCTTACCAACACCTTGAATACGTTGTGGGAGTATTGGGGAGTGTGTGTGGAGAAGGAGGGGGGACGAAAAAAACACATGAATCATATTGAGAAATACACTTATATGAATTCTGAACGTCTGTGCAGTACGCCTTCCAATACACTACCTCAATACACTCACGGTGCTTGGGAGGGGAGGGGGGGGGGGGCTCCACCTCCTTTGAATACCTCAAGTGTATTGGAGGAGTGGATCATGGAGTGGATTAGACAGGGGGGAAAAAATGAAACATGTGGATTGTATCAAGAAATACACTGAAATGATTTTCTACCACCAATACAATACATCCCCCAATACAGTCTCCCAATGCACTTGTGGTGTTCGGGAGGAGAGGACATTGAGGCTTGATGTTCTACTCCCTTCCAAACACCTTGAGCATATTGGGGTCATGTTGTGGAATGTATGTGGATGGGGCCTAATGAAAAGTACAAATTTATTACATTAAGGAATGTACTAGTGTGATTCTTAATTGTCTACACAATATACCTTCCAATACACTCCCCCAATGCACTCAAGGTGTTTGGGGGGGAGCTTGATCCCCCCCCCCCCCCAAACACCTCGAGTGTAGTGGGAAAGCATATCGGTGAGTGTGTCTGGAAGGGGACCAAAAATGTAACATGTGTATTGGATGAATAAATACACCTGTGATTATTATGTGTATGTGAACTACAGTTCCCAAAATAATCTCAAATGTATCATGAAATTGATAATGAAAAAGTTAATCATACTCTTTACCCTTTACAAATGTTATCTTCCAATAACAATGTAGTGATTTTATGTTTACACATTCATTAGTAAACTCTTAGGAAGTAGAGATCCTACATCTATTGTATACATGGACAATAGAGTGCATCAAAATGACATGATGAACTATAACTCGCAACCGTCCTGTTGCGAGGTAATGAATGCCCAAAACTAATGTCCAAGTGGTCGGGCCTGTTTTCCATCCAATAGATACACTATCCTGTTGTATTCAATCTTTGCTTCCTTGAAAATATAGCCATCTACCCGTTCTTCACCATCAATAAACATGAACTATACTAGGACTCCAAAGACCATACCACTTTCCAATAATTTTCTCCACCATTGCCTGTGGCACAGGACTAGGATATAGAGTACAAAGACATCCTCGGACACCGAAAAGGAAAATTCATGGTGTACCTTGTCAAGTGGCAAAGGTATGACGCATTACAAGAAAAGTGGGAACCCTATGTCAACCGAAAAGACGTCGACTATCACATTGACAACTACTTTAACCTGCATCGACCTATGATCTGTAATGTGCCAGGTTACTGAAGATAAAGGGGGACAGTGTTGCATGCTAGATGTACACGTCCCTCAATTCAGTGCCTGGATACATCCATCATGGGTGAAAATGTCGTATACTCACATTTCTAGAAAATCTGCCTCATTCACTCGCACCTCAGAACAAAAAGTCCCATTTTTCCCTACCACAAAACAATGAGCCCCATTGGTCCCTGCCTCGTAAAAGTCACCGTCATTTGTACCTTCTACACTAACTGGGTGAATGTCTAGAAAAAACAACAACATGCTTCCCTTGTTCGTTAAAAGGCAGCATGTTGATGTCGCATAGCATGCGGCGTTGACATGTTCACGTTACTTTTCTTGGCCCAAAAATTACAAACCCCTCTATAGAGAGGTTTTTGATTAACTTGGGCATGGCCTGTCTTGATTTTGCATGAGGGGTCTCAGACTCCCCATGCGTTGAAAGGGAATCTGGTGAGCCCCACTATTCCTAGGCCCAGTAGGTTCCCACGAAAGAAATAAATCATAAAACCTTGGGTGTAATTAGAAGGTGGGTTTGTGTAAGATTCACATTTGAAACAAGGGAAATTTTTGAATAAAATGCAAAGGAATACAAGTAGGAATACTTTTGACTCCCCATTCTTGGAGCGCTTTCCAGCTGACATCCATCGGCCGGAATCCCCGCCAAAGTCCCCAGCCACTTTGCGACCACCCCTTCCAGCCACAGCCCACTGACCACCCCTTCCATCACGGCCCTCAATTGTGAGGGCCTCAAATGGATCGAACGTGGTGCATGGGGCAGTGGACTGCAAAAGAAAAAAAGGGGAAAATGAGATGGTGGACAAGGCTGTGGTTGACGATATAGTGACCGACGAACATTGGCCGACACTTTCGTCAACCAAACATCTCCCCCTTTCGGACACTTGAATGGAAATACATTGCTATATCATTGTTATTGGAGCAATATATTAATGTATATCCATTCTCACCATGCTCAAGCAGCGGTGAGCATTGCTGTATGAGCACGGTAAAAACAGGGGGGTTGATGGGGCTTATTGTTGCTGGACAGGGACGGATGAGGCTTTTGCTTTGAGGGGGGGGACAAATGAGACTCATTGTTCCAAGGTAGGAACAGCTGGGGCTTATTGTTCCAAAGTTGGTGATATGATGGTTACGCATGACAAAACATGGGTTTGTTGGCATTCTTGCTATTCTATCATTACATCTGTAGCCCAGTGCAACTCAAGTTCCAATTTTTTTCGCAGATGAGTTGTGGTCATTTAAGCTGACTGCCCAAACATACATTGTTCCTTTCCAAACTATTCTGAAATGTTTGACCACTTTCTAGGAGGGTGAAAGATTAATTACGAAATATATCGATCTTTTGTTTTGTAAAGTAAAGTTCTCAACGGCGTCAGATTTTTTTAGAGGTGTGCCACAGTGGCCCCTCCCACTAATCAGTGAATAATCTTGAAGAAACCAATCACAACATGGATTCACACTTGTTGCTCAACTAGAGAGTCCAAGAGCCCAAATGTGCCTCATCATAGTGTTCGCACTTTAAGTACATGTGTGGGAGAGTTTTGACACCTGTCATTGATGTACACTTGCTCCTAAACAGAAATTCATTAACTTTTCTACTTTCCCAGACAAACTTTTGCTCCTCAATTTGTACCTTTTCACAATCTACCTTCCGTTCAGCATACCATCATTAAAAGCTTTGGTCGGATGACGTCTTGACGATGTTGGATAGTTTAAAAAGCAAGTTTAACATTATACAACTTGATTTTAACATCAATCTTTTTTATCGTATGGTGACATTGTGACCTCACACCCTTCGTGCTTGTTGAGCACATGATAGCCCGGCCAAGTCTCACTTGTGTTTTGGTAGTTGTATACATGTGCTCAAAATTTTACACAATGTTCAATGACTTCATATTTTTTCCAAATGTTATGTGAAACAACTTAAGTTTTTCAAAGCTTCGACTATGTACTTTCCATCTTCTCATTAATTACCTACAATCCTATGTCACAATGAGAACAATGTATGGATTGTCATTCAGCCACGAAGTCCGTCAGGTTTGAAGCCCCTAAATATGTTGTATGTCTGTTTACGTTTTCATTCCGTTTAGCAATAATCCACTGATGGATTCCTTAGAGGAGTTGCATCCTTTATGGTATGCTCAATTTAAACTAATTGGATAGGTTTGGCACTCCTAGCAC
>SZWC01006559.1:0-11672 GCA_023375785.1 Penium margaritaceum
CTCTCTCTCTCTCTCTCTCTTTGTCTCTCTCGCTGTCTCTCTCTATCTCCCTCCTTTCTCCCTCCCTCCCTCCCTCCCTCCCTTCCTATTTTCTTCCACCCTCACTCTCGGTTATGAGGGTGACAAAAAAGTGACAAAGTACGTTGCTCAATAAAAATCATCTGACATAACAGTTTCATAGAGGATATCTACAGGTTTCAACGCACTTTACGGGACTCAAGTCGGAGTCCGTTTGAGTGAGATTTGGATTTCCAAAGTTTGGAGATCATGGTTCGGGTTCAAGTGAAGACCTGAGCTTAAAAGGTGGATGAATTTTTGGCCAGGACGGCCGAGAGCGGCCTTCAAGGAGAAAATACGGCTGGAGGGCATCCAGAAGACATCATGGAAGGACCAGTCCACGATTTTTGGCCATGCAGGTCGTGGGATACATAATTCTCGTGTATGACAAGGTGGCTACCGCACATCCCGCCAGGCTAGGAGAGTGTGCTAGAGGATGAACTTTGACAGAGTGTATCTGGGTGCTCCCGTGGCCAGATGAGGCATATATGGGCTTGCTTGGAAGCTGTGATTACTTCCTTTCTGACTCAAGATTCAATTCAGATATTCGTATTCCTTGTAAACCTACATTTGCTTCCGTAGTTGTTTTTCTGTGCAGCCTGTAACTCCCTTTCAAAGACGGTTGATCCTGCCTATTCGGCTCTTAGTGAGCCTGATCACCTCCCTGGGGGCTTCTACAGTTTTCATCAGTGGAATCAGAGCTAGAACAAGGCTTTGCCTCATCCTCGAGGCATTTATTGCACCCTGTTGTGTGAGAGAGTCTTTTGGGGACTGATCGTTGCACTACCATGGTGACGTCCACTTCAGTGGTGGCCGACGTCAACATCGCCAAGTTCGAAGGCAAGAACTTCTTCGATTGGAGCCACAAAATGAAGATGGTGCTGATGGAGAAGGGTCTCTGGAGCCATGTGGCTAAGAAGGAGACAGAGCCAGCTGAAGCCTCCCTCTTTCCAAGTAAGGCCAGTACCTACCACAAGAAACATGACGGCGCCCTCGCCACCATCTACCTCTACCTTGCCGAACGGAAGCAACTCCTTGTCCGTGGCATCCTCACGCCCAAAGAGGTTTCAAAAATTCTTCAGTCCACTTATGCCTCCAAGTCAAGCCTTGTGAACATGTAGCTGTGTCGTTTGTTTCACACTGTGAAGATGGATGAGTCTGGATCCATGATTGACTACATCAACATGGTGAAGTCTCTCTCTGACCAGCTTGCTGTGATTGAGGATCTTGTTGAGGAGCATGTGCTCATGTTAACCATTCTCTTTGGTCTTCCTAGCAGCTATATTCCTCTCATTGTTTCCCTGTACCAGCGTGGCAACAAGCTCTCCCTCGACGATGGAGAGGAGAGCTTGTTGTTTGAAGAGGAGCGGCACAAGGGAGATGAGGG
The DNA here is from genome assembly GCA_023375785.1 of Penium margaritaceum. Classification (NCBI taxonomy): domain Eukaryota; kingdom Viridiplantae; phylum Streptophyta; class Zygnematophyceae; order Desmidiales; family Peniaceae; genus Penium; species Penium margaritaceum. Next base: position 1,445 of record SZWC01006559.1, read on the forward strand.
TAGAAGCGGACTAGACGGCACTCTCATCACCAACTCTGGTCATGGGGGTGGTGCTGCATCAACAAGGATCAACGGCGGAGGAGAGAAGAAGAAGGGGAACTGCCACTGCTGCTAGAAGCCATGGCATTGGGCGTGCGAATGCCGGAAGAAGAAGGTGGACCTTGCGGCGGGAAAGCAGTCCGAAGCTTCCACAAACACAGCAGATTGGAATAGTGGTTTTGTGACCACCATCCGGATCCTCCACCTCTCCAAAAACACCACCTTGCTCTGGATCATTGACTCGGGAGCCACACAGCACATGACTTGTCGCCAGGAGTTGTTCTTTGTCTACACTGCCATTGAGCCTCGTCGGGTGTACATGAGGGATAATCATGTGCAAATGGCGGTTGGGGAGGGTGAGATTGTGTTTTGTGCTTCCGTCGAGGGTAAGCACGTGGAACGTTGTGTGAAGGGGGTGCTCCATGTTCGAGCGCTGGCAGCTAACCTCCTCTCTGTCGCAACTCTCATCTCTGAAGGCATGCAGGTTCGCTTTGAGAATTTTGGCTGCACCATCTCTGCCCATGTAGGCCGTGTGCTTCCAAAAATGGACAAAGAGGACAGACTTTACCGTCTCTATGTGGCGTCGGAGAAAGAAGTCGACTCAGCATTGGCAGCAAGAAATGGAAAACACAACATTGGCCTGTGGCACTGCCGGCTCGGTCACCTCAGCTTTGGCGCCATCATCTCCATGCAGCAGATGGTCGGCGGCCTGGAGCTCAAGGGGGTGAAGCAGCCAAGTGCATCTGCTTGTGAGAGCTGCATTGAAGGGAAGCAAGCCCGCTCTCCTTTCGCGGGGAAGGAAAAAGGGTGGCTGAGATTCTCTCACTATTTCACTCTGATTTGTGGGGTCCCATGCCATCTCAATCCTTGTCCGGCATGTTGCACTTTATCACATTCATTGATGAAAAGTCGAGGAAGACTTGGGTATCCTTCTTGGCTGGAAAGGATGAGTGTGTTGATGTTTCAAGGTGTGGATTGCTGCTGCACAGAATGAGAGTGGCAGGCAGTTGAAGGTGCTCCACACCGACTGTGGAGGAGAGTACCTCTCCAATGACTTCCACAACTTCCTCTAGCATCGAGGGATCAGGCACAAGGTCACCCCACCTGTAACACCGCAGCTGAATGATGTGGCTGAACGCGCAAACTGTATGCTCGTGGAGTGCGTTTGCAGCATGCTCCAAGATGCGGAGCTCCCTCCAACCTTTTGGACGGAAGCGGTCAACACTGTCATATGCCTGAAAAACCGAAGTCCCACGTGCGTCGTGTTGCTGCTGACACCGGAGGAGGCGTGGACGAGACGCAAGCCAACAGTGACGCACCTGATATTCTTTGGGTGTGGTTTATTCACGCACATGCCTGCCGGCAACTGCAATAATCTGGACGCAAAGTCGGGGAAGGCCGCATTCCTTGGCTACGACACCATGGGATACCGCCTTTACAACCTCACCGCACGCAAGATCATCCGAAGCCATGACGTGGTCATTCAAGAGGACGTGAAGGGATGGACTTGGAGTCCTACGTCTGTACTTCCACATGCTCCCACAATTGTACGTGAAATGGGAGACGAGTCGGTAGCAGAAGAGGGTGGTGCGGAAGATGGTGGTAATAGAGGCAATGACAAGGAGGAGGAGGGAGCCAGCAGCCAAATCTGATGTGGAAGAGCAGCAAAGCAACATATAGCAGCTGTCACGATGGTCCGCACGCATCAACAAAGGTGTGAAGGACAGTGGGGAGCAGCTACTGTGGTCCAAGAGGCTTGCAAAGAAGCAGAAACAACAAGGGGAGCAGCTGAACCTATGCACCGCTTCACCACCAACGGCATCCTTGGACCTTGAGCTCCTCTTCCTCACCGTCACCGATGACCCAGGTACCTTCACCAAAGCCATACGCAGCACCAATGCGGCAGATTGGCGTGCCACAAAAGACGAGGAGTATGGTGAGCTCATGAAGAACGGCACCTAGACTCTCGAGGAGACTCCACGTGGAAGCTGGGTGATTGGGTGCAAGTGGATCTTTAGGTGCAAGCGTGGTACGGATGGTAAGGTGCTCAGGTACAAAGCACGGTTGGTTACAAAGGGGTAGGCGTAGACTGCGAATGTGTATTACAATGAGACGTTTGCACCTGTCGCAATGTTCCCATCCATCCGACCAATCCTCACTCTCTCCTGCTATGGACTGGGAGGTGAACCAAAGGGATGTGACGTGTGTATTTTTGAATGGTGACCTTGAGGAGGATGTGTACATGGAGCAGCCGGAGGGGTATGTGGTGGAGGGAAAGGAGGATTTGGTGTGGAAGGTTGTGAAGGTCCTGTACAGCGTGAAGCAAGGACCGCGAGCATGGTACCACAAGATGGATGAGCAGCTGGCTCGCCTTGGTTTTGTGCGAAGTGAAACTGACCATGCAGTCTATGGGTGCATACAAGAGGCAAGCCAGGTCAGCATCTTGCTCTATGTTGATTATCTGATTATGGCATCTGACTCCAAGTCTGTTTTGGACAATGTGAAGCAGTCCCTTGCTGCCAGGTTTGACATGAAAGACATTGGAGATCTCAGTTCCTACCTTGGCCTTCAGCTCAAGAAATTTGCGTGGTGCACTTCCAACATTGATGTGATCTTTTCTAGTGGTTTACGTCTTTCATTTTGAGACTGAGCATGAACTCCCGTGTCGCCTCACACTAGGTGAGAAGGAATTTAGAGACAGTCAGTTTGCAAACGGAACAACGGCATTTTGTGTTAGTCTTGTGTACATGGACATGATCATTTATAGGGATAGTCATGAGCTCTCCAATGCACCAAATTGTGCGTGATTTGGCCAAGCATAGCCCACGTTACGCTTGTCACAGCGTAGGTCTCACCAACCACATAAGCGCCTAATGCCTCCATGGTGAGCACACGCCGCGGTGCCTCCCTTTATGTGCGAAGCGCCTTTTACAAGGCGCACATGTCATTGTACTTGATGTAGCGGTCCCGTGCTCTGTTTCGATGCACCTCCCCCACTTTTGGGTCGAGTTTAGTGATGGGGTGTAACATGGTTTGAAACCTGTCCGCGGACCTGCCGTCAGAATTTTGATGAAGTCCTTGAGTAACAAAACATACTCCTGAGTTTCGGACGCTGAGCCAGGATTTGGGCGAAGTCCCAGAGTAACAACCTACACTACGAGATCCGGCAGATATTATCCACTGGACACCTTGGTAGTGGGTTCCCACTTGATGCGCTGCTGCTTCATCCACCCGCTTTAGCCCACGTACTCTCTGCCATTCTTGCTATGTAGTGCTTTGACCTTCCTGCCAGTCTACCTCTCCACCGATGCAAAGTACTCCGGTCCAAGACCTCGCCTTTCCGCTTCATAAAGTACACGACTAGCTTCCTACTTCAGTCATTAATGAAGATGAAAAAGTATCTCAAGTCGTTATTTGATGAAATTTTGGATGGTCCGTGCGTCCTTGTGCATGACCTCCAGCAGGAATCTGCGTGAGCGGCGTTCTCGTTGAACCGATTGCACCGCGCCTTGCCCAAAATGCAAGGCTCGCACTTTTTGCGTGTTGCTATATCTACTGCCACATCTGCTGCGCCGTTGATGACAAGGCTGTGCACCATGTCGCGCTTCGCAATCTTCTTAACGGTTGCGGACACCGAATGTCTCAACCGTCGGTGCCAGAGCTCCAGATGACTACTTCTTCCCTTGGCCATGTTGACGACGCACTCCTGTGAGTCTACTGTGTCTGATGGCACAGGGATCACCTTGGTCTCCACGATGTAGAGACCGTCCTTGCGCTTCACCTTCAGGATGACCTCGCTGCCGCCGTCGTTGTGCACCACTGCACCTTTCGTGTGGAAGATCACCTCATACCCCTCATTCATCAAGCGGCTGACACTCAAAATTTCAGCCAGTCTAGGGACGTGCTGCACATCACGGATTGTGCACAGCTCCTTCTTACCGCCCACCACAACGTCCACCTCCACGTCATCTTGGCCGGTCGCCGGCTCGACTTTGTCGTTTGCGACCACCACTGAATTGGAGGACTTGTCGTAGGTGACGAACCCCACCTTCTTGACCTGGGTATGCTCCTCGGCCCTGATATCCAGGCACCGCCTGTTGGCGTTCTTGAGGAAGTGGTTCTTGTTGCCATTCAGGAGCGACCTTTCCTTGGAGTTTTTGCCACCAGTCTTTGTCTCCTTCGGGCACTCATGGGCCTAATGCCCCTCCTTGCCGCAGTTACAGCACGCACGTTTCTTGGCACCCTTCTTGCCGCCTTCCTTTCCGCCACCTCCTTTGCCTCCCACTTCCGCCACCACGCGGTTTAGTGACGAGGGCCGATGATGAAGACGAGGATTTTCCCCAGCTCCGGCGCTGTGCCTCATTGTGGATGTACTCTGTGACAACGCCATAGGTGAGCTTGTCCTCCCGCCACCCTCCAAGGATGGTGATGAGTGGACCCAAACTGTCAGGTAGGGCCTGTCAGAAGAATGTAGATGCGGGAACAGCAGCAGCAGAAGCAGGCAGAAGCATTAGGACATGGAAAAGTACGTCACCAGAGTGACGCGGGCAAGAGCGATTCGAGGAGTTAGCCGCGGGAGCTGATAGAGGCCGAGACGCGCGGTAGTCGAGGTGGGCAAGTTGATTGTGAGAGAAAGCTAATGAGATGGTAGACAGTTGGCGGAGTAGAAGAGCTGAGCGAAGGAGCGACAGTGACGGAGCGAAGGGATGTGAGGGGCTGGCAAAGACAGGAAATGCGAGGATGAGGCAGAGCAAAGACACGGCGGCAAAGCCGCGGAACCAAGGGGGAACAGGATGAGTAGAACTGTTCTGGTTAACTTGAGGGAATGAACATCCTCGGTAACATATCACAGAACAGGACAAAGGTATCGTAACGGCTTCTTCTTTGCTAGCCGGACGCAATTGCGACATGGTCGCGGTTATTAGGGGCGCCTTGCCTTTTAGGTCACTGGCTATGACCGACAATCCGTTGGCGAGGTGGTTCGTGTTGGCTTGGTGCCAAACATGAACCTTTTATTGAGAACTCGGACTATCCGAGGGAGAATACCAGTGTTGACTTCAATATTCCGACAGCCCCCTTTGAAGTCAACGCTGGAGAGAAGGTGATGCGCAGGTCAGATACAGGGTTAGCCAGATCTCGGAGAATGCTTCATGTGGTTGTCGGATGAGTGGGTGAAGAGAGTGGTGAGTGGTGAGGATGAGCGCCTCTTTCAGGAGTGCTTCAGCCCAGTCCGTACCAAGAAGGGATTTTGAGTCCAGGAGACCACGCAGTACCTGTCGGAGGTTGAACTTGGAAAATTGAAGTTGTTCCAGATTGAGAAGGAGTTCAACTCTCCATTGGTGGTAATTTGTTGAACCATCTCTTTTCCTGTGCAGTTGGGGGCAGTCCTGTAGGCACTCTGGAAGATGAGTGACAATGTCAATCAGTACGCTGTTGGGTGTTGAGCAGTCAATGAAGTAGATAGACTTCACTGAGGGCTGGACACAGAGAAGAGCATTGATTGTGTTGTTGCTCATGACTTGTTCCAGTGTAGGGAGTGCCGAGAGGAACCGTTGCTCTATCAAGGTCGGTTGTTGAGTTGACCTTGATGAAAGTGTTGTTCCAAGAGGATACCGCCGAGAGCTCATTCTCCTTCGTACGGTCCCTTGGGGATGGTGGTGGGAATAGTGGGTGCGAGAGATGGAGGGCGCTGCCACGACGCCTTACTCAAAGAGTGCTCTGCCACAGCGGACTCTGTGAGTTCCAGGAGAGTGCAAGGAGGTGCTTGTCCGCGAAGTAGTCAGTCTCACGGATACATCGGCTTTTTCCACCGGTTAGCTTAGATTGAGCAGGGAGACAGGTGGTATCCGGTTCCTGTGGTGTGACTTCCCGGGACTGCTTCTTTTCTCTTGCTCCAGATGAGTGAGTGGAGGAGGGGTTGCTTGCAGTGTGAATAGAGATGTCAGCAGGATCCTTCCGATGTAGGTGATGTGTTTAGGTGGCTGCCTTGGGCTGAGTCCGGAGCGATGTTGAGGGTGAAGAAGAAAGGAGAGGAGGAATGATTGAAGAGTGAGTGGACGCGGGGTAGAACCATGTGCACGATGAAATTTTGGCGTGGGTGCAGGTGGTCGCGGAATGGGCAACTCGACCGGGCGGATCCTTGTGCCGAGCAGAAGTGGATGACGGAGGAGGAATGCTGGATGATGGAGTGGGCGCATGGGCGAACCGCGTGCGCTGAAGGAGGCTTTGGCGTGGGCGCAGGTCGTTGCGGAAAAGGCGATGCGACCGGGCGGATCCTTGTGCCGTTCACAGATGCTGATGATTGCTGATGATGAATTGGAGGCTCATGACGATGGAGTGGGCGCAGGGGCGAACCGCGTGCGCTGACGGAAGTTTTGGCGTGGGCGCAGGCCGTCGCGACTCGAGCGATGCGACCGGGCATATCCTTGTGCCGGACTGAAGTTGATGCGAAAGCGGAGGAAGCGATTGATGGATGAGTGGGCGCAGGGGCAAGACCACGTGCGCTGCGAAGTTACGGCGTGGGCGCAGGTCGTCGCGGAAAAAGGCGATGCGACCGGGCGGATCCTTGTGCCGAGCTGGAAAAGAGATGTGGAAGCGAAATCGATTGATTGATGAGTGGGCGCAGGGGCGGAACCACGTGCGCAATAAAGCGATGCTGATGCGGATGATGGATGGGAAGGCAGCGCGGATGATGCTGATGATGATGATTAATGCGAGGGCGGCGCGGATGATGCTGATGACTGAGGAGGCAAAGATGAGGCAGGAATGGGCGGCTGATGAAGCTGAGGAGACTGGAGCGAGGAGGAGGGATCACGGAGGTGAGTGAAGATCATGGCTGAAGACTGATGATGATGAAGGAGACGAGAGACAGAGGGCGGCACGGGCGGAGAAGGTCGAGACAAGAGGCGAGGGAGGCAGAGTGACACAACTACTTCTTCTGCGTTCAGGAGAGTGACGGCTTGTTCCCCAGTTGGCTCGGAAGTGGGAGCAGGAAGACTGGTGGTGTCTGATATCCTGGCAGCTGGAAGAAGTTGGCTGTGGCAGAGGAAGTCAGACAGCGGGCAGAGGTACGACCTCTGATGTCAGGAGAGTGACGGCTTGTTCCCCAGTTGGCTTGGAAATGGGAGCAGGAAGACTGGTGGTGTCTGATATCCTGACATCGGAAGTTTTGGCTGCAGCTGCTGATGAGGCGAGGAGGCGATGCGGGAAGGCGGCTCGAGATGATGGGTGCAGGCGGGATGAGGATGACGGCGAGGAAGTAGAAGATGGAACTGATAAGACGAGATGGAGGAGGAGGAGATACTGGCGGAGGCGGATGTGGTGAGGAGCGGCGGATGACAAACAGCAGGAAGCTTCTTGGTAGTTGACGGCAGGCGGCGGCTCGAGAGTTACTTGCGGCTGATGTGGGCGACGCATCGTCGGTTGTTAGCCACGGGCGCGGAAATGGGCCCAGGGCCTTCTTGGGACGACCAGGCATTTCTTCAGCACGGAGAACTTGTCAGGCAGAGCTACTGATGTCAGCTGCTGACGAAGCGGGGAAGCGCGAGGTGACGGCAGCGGCGACAGAAGAATCTGAGTAGAAGCGATGGAGAGGGGATGGCGACAGAGCGATGACGCGGTCACGAGACTCCAGGTGATGTTGCCTGAAGCTCTGATACCATGTCAGAAGAATGTAGATGCGGGAACAGCAGCAGCAGAAGCAGGCAGAAGCATTAGGACATGGAAAAGTACGTCACCAGAGTGACGCGGGCAAGAGCGATTCGAGGAGTTAGCCGCAGGAGCTGATAGAGGCCGAGACGCGAGGTAGTGGAGGTGGGCAAGTTGATTGTGAGAGAAAGCTGATGAGATGGTAGACAGTTGGCGGAGTAGAAGAGCTGAGCGAAGGAGCGACAGTGACGGAGCGAAGGGATGTGAGGGGCTGGCGAAGACAGGAAATGCGAGGATGAGGCAGAGCGAAGACACGGTGGCGAAGCCGCGGAACCAAGGGGGGACAGGATGAGTAGAACTGTTCTGGTTAACTCGAGGGAATGAACATCCTCGGTAATATATCACAGAACAGGACAAAGGTATCGTAACGGCTTCTTCTTTGCTAGCCGGACGCGATTGCAACATGGTCGCTGTTATTAGGGGCGCCTCGCCTTTTAGGTCACTGGCCGTGACCGACAATCCGTTGGCGAGGTGGTTCGTGTTGGCTTGGTGCCGAACATGAACCTTTTATTGAGAACTCGGATTATCCGAGGGAGAATACCAGTGTTGACTTCAATATTCCAACAGGGCCATGAGGAGGGTCATTGCCTGCAGCTGTGTTCTGATCATCCACCCCATGTTAATGCATTGTGAGACGAGCGATTCAATCTACTATATGACAAAGATGAAATCATCTCCCTCCTCGTCTCACCGTGAGGAGCCGCTTCATCGCGAAGATTTTTTTTGCAAGCGAATTGGATTGGTGGATAGCACAGAGTTTTTGCCATGCTTTGGCTGCTTGCTGTCAGCCTCGGAAGTAGCCTCACAACGACTCGGCTGTCCCGGACACTAGGAGCATGAGGACCTCTGTGTTGTTCTTTTTGAAGGCATGCTTCTCCGCATCCGCAACAGTCACCTCTGTGAGCACCTCCTTTCCCAACATGACATCTATCAACCCCTTATGCACAAGGTGCAGCTTCAAGTACCACCTCCATAGCCCAAAGCCTGGGCCACCCGCATACTTCTGATTGGACTCCATCTCTTTCTTCACCATTTGTGTAGCTTCTACTCCGACAGGTTCTCCAAACTTCACGTCGACGTCCAAGATGACAATCCCATGTGCTGTGAGAAACGTGAACGTTGGAAGTGATCACACAAGTGGACCCATAACCCTTTTTTGGGAGATTTGCGTGGTGCAGTTCCGACATTGATGTGATTCACGACTTCCATTTGGGGCGAATCTGAGACCGAGCGTGAGCTTTCTGGTTGCCTCACGCTATGTGAGCAGGAGTTTGAGACAGTCAGATTGTGAAGGCAATAATGGCATTTTCCATTAGTTTTTGTACATGGACATGACCAAATATTTATAGGGGTATTCATGAGCTATCCAACGAACCACATTGTGCATGATTCAGCCAAGCGTAGCCCAAGTTACGCTTGCCAGGTCTCACCCACCACATAAACGCCTACCGCCTCCATGGTGCGCACACGCCGTGGTACCTCCCATCACGTGCAAAGCGCCTATCCCAAGGTGCAGATCTCATTGCACGTGGTATAGGAGTCTCCTGCACTGTTTCAAAGTACCTCCCCCACTTTTGGGTCGACTTTGGTGATGGGGTGTAACAAGCTTTGAAACCTGTCCGTGGACCTGCAGTCAGAATTTTGACCAAGTCCCAGAGTAACCAAACGTACTCATGAGTTTTGGACACCGAGCCAGGATTTTGGCCAAGTCCCAGAGTAACAACCAGCACTACAGGATCCGGTGGATATATTCCACTGAACTCCTCGGCAGTCTTCCGGAGCAAAATCCCCAGATGCACATTTTGTTACTCATTCTAGTTGATTATACACCAGATCTCGAGTCACAACCGGCTCCCAAAGCCACCATACACACTCCAACTTTGGAAGCTCATATCTCCCTTGTTACTTGTCCGATGCCGGTAATCTAACTTCCCCTAGATCGAGTAACTCGTAAAATTTCAGGCAACATCCTCCATTTTTGGATCTGAGTAGTCCTCAAGCTACTAGATCCAAATGCAAGGATTTTCTCCTCTCAGGCGGCTTGTCGGTGCCTCATGGCGCCACACTTGGGCATGCGGAAGGGCAATTTTTCAACACCTCTCCCTCTTCCTTCCTCCCTCCCTCCCTCCCTTCCCCCTCCCTCCCTATTCCTTTCTCTCTCCCTCCCATTCTCCCTCTGCCTCTCCCTCTCTCTCTCTCTCCCTCTACCTCTCCTTCTCTCTCTCTCCCTCTCCCCCTCTCCCTCTCCCTCTCTCTCTTTCTCCCTCAAACCCTACCTCTTACCCTCCCTCCCTCTCCCTCTCTCCCTTCCTCCCTCTCCCTCCTTCCCTCCCTCCCTCCCTCCCTTCCTCCCTCCTTCCCTCTCTCCCTCCCTCCCTCCCTCTCTCCCCCCCTCCTTTCCTTACTCTCTCCCTCCCTCCTTCCCCCTCTCCTTAGATCCCTCCATCTCCCTCTACCCTACCTCTCTCTCTCTCTCTCTCTC
>SZWC01006559.1:13228-31276 GCA_023375785.1 Penium margaritaceum
CTCCCTCTCTCTCTCTCTCTCTCTCTCTCTCTCTCTTTTCCCCCCCCCTCTCCCTCCCTCCCTCCCTTCCTCCTTCCGTCCCTCTGTAACAAGGTGTCCCTGATTTTTCTTACATACTCGGGACTCGTCCGAGTTTTGGGGGCATACTGGCCATTTTCTGATTTTCGGAAATCTTCTAGGAGTCCACCAAGACCAAAGCCAAAGGCTCCGGAACCGTTCAATCCCTCAGTCAAGGGTGCGAGCGTACGGACCTGGTATTTTGCGATGAACAGCTACTTTGGGATTCTGGGTCACCCTCCAGAGGACGATGCTGTGCGTGTGTTGTTCACGGTGACACTGCTATGCGGAGCAGCATTGGAGTCGTGGAGGCAGCTGAATATGCTGGCCACTCGAGGTGGAGGTGAGAACGCAGCTGTGCAACATACCGTGTTATTGCAGCCAGGCGCGGGGCAAGCTGAAGCTCGCGTGCTGACAACATGGGAGTAGTTCGAGCAGGCCATTAGGGATCGGTTTGATCTTGTAAATGCCTCCATGGTCGCATGCAACAAGCTTAAGCAGCTGAAGCAGATCGACTTGGTGCATGAGTACACATGTTGTTCTTCTACATTGTGCTCGGAGACCGACGACATGAGAAAGTTGGAGATGGAAGACAAGTACCATGATGGCTTGAAGGCGGAAATTCAACGTACACTAGCATTGAGTGGAATCACAAAGTTCCAGCCGATGGTGGTCACTGCTGAGCGCGTTGACGCGCTACGCTACCATCGAGGGGGTTTCCGTGAGATGCAGGAGACTTTTCAACGTCAAGCACGGCACCAACCAGCTGACCCCATGGAGATCGACGCAGTGGAAGGAGGCCAGCAGCAGAGCAAGCCACGTGGTGGGAACGTTCGGATCTGCGGGAAGCCTGGGCACCTCTAACAAGGTGCCCCTGATTTCTCTAGCATACTCATGGCTCTTCCGAGTTTTGGGGACATGCTGGCCATTTTCCGATTTTCAAAAATCGTGCGAGCGGACAAGCTCACCTCCGCTCGACCGCCGATGTGAGGAGGAGTAGGAGCGAGCAAACTCGCGCCGGCATGTGGAGTACGCCGGCGCAAGGGGGTGTTTCGCTCGCAGCAGCGAGCGCGCGTTCCAAACACGCAACCTAAGGGTTGTGTTGGTGCCCACGGCGAGTAGCGTACCGGTGACGCCACCCGCCGAGGGGTTCTCCCCAACGAGAGTTCCAAGGACAGACGCGGTCAACGGCTGCAGTAAAACCGGTCACTGTGACCGTCTGACGGTCACAGTTCTCCGTTGGCGTGTACAACAGGGCGACCGCACCCACCGCCGTGTCATAGGAGACTAATGAGACGGCTTGACGAGAGACAAGACTGACCGTCGATCTTGATGATCGACGGCCGGGGACTTCTTGCACAAGGCACTAGGTGCAATTAGGGCACCAAGTTCAGGTGCAAGTAGGGCACCTAGTACATGTGCAAGTAGCTTGTTGTAGCAAGCTAGGAAAGAAGTAGGCTGAGGCCTGGGCTAGCTAGCCAAACAGTACAAATACCCTGTACTCAGTTTAATCTGCTTAACCTGTATTTTCTACCTCTGGGTTTCAGATTTCTCCAAGTGTAACCTTCCGTTGCGACCCTGCTCTCTACACACTAAAGCCTAATCTCTAGAGAGCACCCACTCTCACATCTGGTATCAGAGCCAGAGCCACGCGTTGGACAGAAGTGCTGCCGGAGCTTGTGAAACTTTAAGGACCTAAGGCACGGACTACGCCGGACAACGTCGAGGCTGATCGAGAAGGAGGTTGATGGACCGGACTTTGAAGCCAACACACAAGCCAACCTCTGGGAAATTTTCTATTTTTCCAGAGCGTCCACACGGCCTCCTGTGCGCGCGAGAGATGAAGGGTGACTCCTACGCACTTCGAAGACGTCAGATTTTCATCCCGGACTGCCAAATTCCTGTCGGAAAGCTTTTTTATTGCTGCCAAAACGCTGCCAGTTCTTTTTTAAAGGATCTCCAGTGGCTAAAAGTCATCCATAGCCATGGAGCAGGCCCTGTAGCAGATCGTAAAACAGTTGGGAGCCCTCAAGGTAGAGAATGAGCGGCTCAATTGGCAATTGGCTGGCCTGCAGGACGGGACTGACGGTCGACAGGTTTGGGCGGCCCGGTCAAGGAGTCTGCTGAGACCAAAGCCAAAGGCTCCGGAACCGTTCAATCCCTTAGTCAAGGGTGCCAGCATACAGACCTGGTTCTTTGCAATGAACAGCTACTTTGCGGCTCTAGTTCACCCTTCAGAGGACGACGCTGTGCGTGTGTCATTCACGGTAACACTGCTACACGGAGCAGTATTGGAGTGGTGGAGGCAACTGAATATGCTGGCCACTCGAGGTGGAGGTGGGAACGCAGTTGTGCAACATGTCGTGTTGTGGCAGCCAGGCGCGGGACAAGCTGAAGTGTTCGTGCTGACGACATGGGAGAAATTTGAGCAAGCCATCAAAGATCGGTTCAATCTCGTGAATGCCTCCATGGTCGCACGCAACAAGCTTAAGCAGCTGAAGCAGATCCGCTCGGTGCAGGAGTACACACGTTGTTTCTTGGCGTTGTGCTCATAGATCGATGATATGAGCGCGCCGAAGCTGGCAGAAAAATACCACGACGGCTTGAAGTGGGAAATTTAGTGCACGCTGGCACTCAGTGAAATCACGGAGTTCCGGGCGATGGTGGCCCCTACTGAGCGTGTTGACGCGCTATGCTATCATCGAGGGGGTTTCCGTGAGAAGCAAGAAAAATTTCAGCGTCGACCACAGTACCAACAAAGTGACTCCATGGAGATCGACGTAGTGCAAGGAGGCAAGCAGCAGAGCAAGCCACGTGGTGAGAACTGTTGGATCTGCAGGAAGCCTGGGTACCACAAGAAGGATTGCAAGAAGACGCAGCAGGGAAACGGCAACCAGCAGTGAGTGGCAGACGGCCAATTGCTGGGAAAGCTTCATCCGCATCAGTGAACACCAGCCCCCAAAGTCTTTTGACAACTAAGGAGTTGCCGAGTGTGTTACTGCAAAGCAAAGGAAGCTCGAGCATTCCAGAAATCCTCCTACAAGCCTTTATCAGCTAGTTCTACGGACGGTGAGGGGCGCTAGACTTGCCGGCAGATTAAAGCATTGCTGGATTACGGCGCGTCACACTCATTCTTCAGCGACAAGCCTGCAAGGAGGTTGGGACTTGCACGGCTACCTGGGAAGCCAACTACGGCCAAGTTGCTACAAGTGGAGCTGGAGTGCAGACTTCCTCTGAAGCCTGTAAAGGTCCGTTTGGACAAGCTGTCGTGCGAGGTGAACTTTCGCACGTGCCTAATGGATGCCTACTATGCCATTCTTGGGCATGACAGGCTGCACCGGTTGAATCCTATTGTGGATTGGGTGTGCAGTCAGGTCAAAGTGAAGAAAAACGGAGAATAAATTGTTTTTCCACTATGGGCTGAGGAGAAGGACTCCAAGGCAGGCAAGATGCCACAGTTGAGGTACGTGTAGCTGAAGCGCTGTCAGCGCAAGGGAGAACGAGTGCACCTTGTGTGGGTGTGGTAGAAGGAAGTAGCTGAAGAGGTGGAAGTGTTGACAACAAAGAAAAAGCAACAAGAGGGAGAGCAATAGAAATCACCAGCAGCAAAGCTATCAAAAGGCATCAACGGAGTGTTAGACAGCTACATTGACGTGTTTCCTGTTGAGCCGCCAAAGGGTTTGCCACCAAAGGGGGACATCGACCATGAAATTGATCTGGTTTTGGGAGCAACTGCAACGGTACGATCTGCTAATCGCATGAGTGATAATGAGCTGGGTGAGCTGAAGAAGGAATTGGAGGAGCTGACGGAGCAGGGGTTCATCAAACCATTGGTGTCACCCTACGCTGCACCGGTCCTCTATGTAAAGAAGAAGACAGGAGAGCTGCGGATGTGCAAAGACTATCGCGTACTGAACAACGTAACGATCAAGAACCGGTACCCACTGCCAAGGGTCGAGGAGCTGTTTGACCAACTATGGGGAGCGCAATACTTTAGCAAGATTGTCTTGCGCTCGAGGTACCATCAGATCCGGATTGCGGAGCACGATGTGGAGAAGACGGAGTTTTGGACGCGGCACGGCCATTTCGAGTACTTCATGATGTCGTTTTAGTTAACCAACACTCCTACAACATTCATGAGCCTCATAAACAGGATCTTCCACCCTCACTTGGACCAGTTCGTGGTGGTGTTCCTCGACAACATCCTCATCTACTCTCAAACTCTGGAAGAGCATCAGTTATACCTTTAGCAAGTGCTAGGAATTCTTCAAAAAGAGAAGCTATTTGCGAAGCTTTCCAAGTATGAGTTCAAAAAGCAAGAGGTGGAGTTCCTTGGGCACATCATGAGCGGCAAGGGTCTCCGCATGGACCCAAAGAAGGTGGGAACAGTAAAACAGTGGTCGACACCAAAGTCCGTGTGTAACATCCAGGTGTTCCTAGCGTTTGTCAACGACTACCGGAAATTCATCCGGGGGTACACAGAAAAGGGTACGCCACTGACTCAGCTACTGAGGAAGGATCACCAGTGGCAATGGGGTGATCAGGAGTAGAAGAGATTCCAAGGCTCAAGGCTGCAATGTGTGACATTCGGAATCTGGTGCATCCGGATTCATCCAAGGAGTACGTCATGGCGACAGACGCAAGCGACTATGCCATTGGGAAGGTGTTGATGCAGGATCACGGAAAGGGGCTGCAGCCACTTGCGTACACGTCTCGCAAGTTGCGGGGTACGGATCTCAACTACACAATCCATGAGAAGGAGATGCTGGCGGTGGTCCATGCATTCAAACACTCGAGGTGTTATCTAGAGTCGCGACGCTGTGTGGTCTTCACGGATCACTGCACCCTGAAGTACCTAAAGACACAACTGAACCTCAGTCGCTAAAACACTCGTTGGATGGAGTTCTTGGAAGGGAGTTTTGACTACGAGATCCAGTACAAGCCTGAGAAGGTGAATCCCACAGATCCTTTGCCGCGGAGGCCGGATTTAAGCCTCAATGCCAACTCAATGCTGATGGGATCTCCAGTCATACATAGCCTGTTCAAGCACGGCTATGGCGTGGACGGTGAGTTCACAGGTGGTGCGCTAAAAGACGCAATGTAGGATGGAGTGTAATGGCAAAGGGGAAAAGAGCAGAGGATTGTCGTACCGGACTATGCGCAATTGAAGGAGTTGTTGCTGGAGGAGGTGCATGACACCTTCTACTCGGGTCACTTCGGCTTCGACAAGATGCTCAAAGCCTTGGCACACCAATACTGGTGGTCATCAATGGCAACTGATTCCAAGAGTTTTGTGAGCAGTTGCGATGTATGCCAATGCATCAAGGCACGGAGGACTAAGCCACCAGGGGAGCTGCAACCATTTCCTATACCAGAGAAGCCATGGACAGACATCTCGCTCGACTTCATTGGCAGGTTGCCTGTGACACAGCAAGGTAACAACACAGTGTTGGAATTAGTAGACCGGTTTTCCAAGATGGCACGTTTCATCGCATGTCCTGAGAGCATCACAAATGCCGGGACAGCTCAACTCCTCCTCAGTCGTGTCATCAAGTTGTATGGAGTGCCACAGTTGGTGGTCTCAGATCGTGATCCACGCTTTACTTTGTGATTTTGGAGATATCTCATGGAGAAGCTGGGCACGTGGGTACAATTGACCACGGCATACCACCCACAGAGTGATGGGCAGACAGAGTGCACGAACCAGAAATTGGAGCAACTGCTGTGGAGCATGGTCCCACCGGATGGAGAGGGTCAATAGGAGAAGCTCGGAGTGGCAGATTTTACCTACAACTTAGTGGTATCAGCATCAACAGGAAAGTCACCGTTTGAGGTGGTCTACGGCCACCAGCTACTGAGCCCAGCCACCCTTGCTATGGCAATATCTCTTTCGGCTGTGTAGCAGATTGCTGAAGGGTTTGCCACCACTTGAGACGTGGTGCGACAATGGCTCTTGAAGGCATAGAAGCAAGAGAAGGGGCAGGCTGATAAGCATCGCTTTGCGGAGGAGTTTCAAGTGGGAGATCAGGTGATGCTGAACTCTGCTAACATGTAATTGATGGGAGTTGGGATTCCCAAGCTGAAACCTCGATGGGTGGGTACGTTCCGCATTCTGGAGAAGCGGTCAGTCGTTTCATACAAGCTGGAGCTGCCAGCTCACTACACCATCCATCCGGTGTTCCACATCTCCCTGCTTTCGTGCCTATCACGACCCCAACACCTTCTTCTAAGGTCGTGCGACAGCTCCACCTCCTACTATCCAGACTAAAGGAAGTGAAGAGTTTGAGGTGGAGACAATTCAGGCGGACCGTAAGAGGGGACGACAGTGTGAGTTTCTGGTGCAGTGGAAGGGGTACTCGGTGGAGCACGACTCTGGGGAGCGAGAGGCTAACTTCCATGTTGTAGGTACCACACTATTCTCGAGGAGTATCTCAGGCGCGCCGGGACGTCGCGTCTCCGACGGGGGGGTGAATATAACGAGGTACCCCTGATTTTTCTGGCATACTCGGGGCTCATCCAAGTTTTGGGGGCATGCTGGCCATTTTCCGATTTTCTGAAATCGTGCAAGCGGTCGAGCTCACCTCCGCTCGATGCGAGGAGGAGGAGGAGCGAGCGAACTTGCACCAGCGTATGGAGTACGCTGGCACAAGGGGGTGTTTTGCTCGCAGCTGTGAGCGTGTGTTCCAAAACACGCAACCTGAGGGTTGCGCTTGCGCCCACGGCGAATGTCGTGTTGGTGACGCCACCTGCCAAGGGGTTCTCCCCGATGAGAGCTCCGATGACAAACACGGTCAACGTTTGCTGTAAAACCGATGACAGCGACCGTGCGACGGTCACAGTCCTGCGGTGGCATGTACAATAGGGCGACCACACCCACCGCCGAGAGTCATACGAGACTAACGCAGTGGCTCGTCGAGAGAGAAGACTGACCGTCAATCTCGATGATCGACGGCCGGGGACTTCTTGCACAAGCCACTAGGTACAAGTAGGGCACCGAGTTCAGGTGCAAATAGGGCACCTAGTACACGTACAAGTACCACTTGTAGCAAGCAAGGAAATCAGTAGGTTGAGGCCTGGGCTAGCCAGCCAAAAAATATAAATACCTTGTACTCAGTTCAATCAAATTAACCTGTATTTATCAGCTCTGGGTTTCAGACTTCTCCAAGTCTATCTTTCCACTGCGACCTTGCTCTCCACACACTAAAGCCTAGTCTCCAGAGAGGAACCACTCTCATAGCGCCATAAGAAGGACTGCAAGAAGAAGCAACAGGGAAATGGAAACCAGTAGTGAGTGGCGGACGACCAACTGCTGGGAATGGTTTGTTTGCATCAGCGAACACCAGCCCCCAAATTCCTTCGACAATTAGGGAGCTGCCTTCGCTGCCGTGTGTAGGAAGCGAGAGCATTCTGTGAATCCTCCTCAAAGCCGAAATCGTTTCGGCTGGTTTGGCAGACGGCAAGGGGCGCCAAACTCACCAACAGATTAAAGCATTACTGGATTGTGGTGTATCACACTCATTCTTCAGCGACGAGCTTGCAAAGAGGTTGGGGCTTGCACGACTATCCGGGAAGCCAACTACGGCCAAGTAGGTGCAAGGGGAGCTGGAGTGCGGACTACCTCTAAAGCCTCTGAGGGTCCGTTTGGGCAAGCTGTCGTGCAAAGTGAACTTTCCCACGTGCCCGATGGATACCTATGACGCCATTGTAGGGCGTGACTGGCTGCACCGGTGGAATCCTGTTGTGGATTGGGTGCATAGCCAGGTGAAAGGGAAGAAAAGCGGAGAGTAGGTCGTATTGTCGTTGTGGGCTGAGGAGAAAGACTCCAAGGCAGGCAAGGTGCCGTAGTTGAGTTACGTGCAGCTAAAGCGTTGTCAACATAAGGGAGATCAAGTGTACCTTGTGTGGATGTGGCAGAAGCAAGCAACTGAAGAGGTGGAAGTGTTGGCAGCAGATGCAAAGAAACAATTGGGAGAGAAGAAGAAATCACCAGTAGCATAGATGTCAAAAGGCATCAAAGGAGTGTTAGACAGCTACAGTGATGTGCTTCTTGCAGAGCTGCCAAAAGGGTTTACCACCAAAGCGTGACATCAACCACAAAATTGATCTGGTTCCTGGAGCAACTCCAATGCTACGGGTTGCTTATCGCATGAGTGACAATGAGCTGGTCGAGCTGAAGAAGCAGTTGGAGGAGCTGACGGATCAAGGATTCATGAGACTGTCAGTATCACCCTATGCTGCACCAGTCCTCTTTGTGAAGAAGAAGAAGACAGGGGATCTATGGATGTAAGTGGACTATCATGCAATGAACATTGTAAGGATCAAGAATCGATATCCACTACCCAGGGTCAAGGAGTTGTTTGACCAACCGAGGGGAGCGCAATATTTCAGCAAGATTGACTTGCGCTTGGGTTACCATCAGATCCGGATTGCAGAGTAGGTTATGCAGAAAACGGTGTTTCATACATGGTACGGCCATTTTGAGTACCTCGTGATTCCGTTTGGATTGATCAACGCTCTTGCAACGTTCATGAGCCTCATGAACAAGATCTTCCACCCTCATCTGGACAAGTTTGTGGTGGTTTTCCTCGATGACATCCTCATCTACTCCCAAAATCTCGAAGAGCATTGGTTTCATCTTTGGCAGGTGTTCAACATTCTCTGAAAAGAGAGGTTCTTTGCGAAGCTCTCTAAGTGTGAGTTCAACAAACGAGAGGTGGAGTTCTTGGGGCATATCGTGAGCGGCAAGGATCTCTCCATGGACCCAAAGAAGGTGGTGTTGAATATGTTTGTCCCTTGTTCAGTCTTGTACGACGGATCAGGAACGCTCTGTCCCTTGTGGAGGTATGACCCCTGGATTTGTTGTAGGATGACTCAACTATGCTCTGTCTCATGTGAGATATGACCTGTGAGTACACCATGTAAGTGAGTGGTTAACTTGGCCATTTTGTTGATTTGGCCAAGTGAGAGGTCATGAGTTCGATCCTGGCTCCATGCACATCTTGGTTGTTATGGAAGCTTCCAAGAAAGAAAGTCCGTAGCTTCTGGTAAGCAACACGGCTGATCAGTCACCTTGGCACAAGAGTGCTTTTGTGTCAAGCCCACAGCGCAAGTCTCTTGGTGATGTGGCGGGGTCAAGTCACTTCTCAGGAATGTGCTTTTAAGTCCTAGGACTGGACAGACAGCTATAAAAGGACTTTTCTTGCATGCTGATTAATTAACCCTTACTTCATGCTCTCTTGCGTATTGACAACTTGAGCTCTTCTTGAGATGTAATGCTAAGGCGTTAGTACTCTTGAAGCTGAAGTGTATGCCTGATTAAGTTTGGGGTGCACAACACATACCTACAAAGGAAGAAGGTGTAAAAACCTTTGTGAGCTTTTCGGTTTTGCGGTTTCTCTGTCGGAGGTAGTTAGCTCAGTAGCTAACAAAGGATTATGGGACCACTCCTCTGGTTAGAGAAGTTTCACGCACGCAACCGCCAAAGTCACAAGCAGTGAGAGCGCCTCCGCTCTCATCCAACCTCTCCGTTTGCAGGTCAATCATCAGCCGGAGGGGAATGCAACACATCTGCACCTTTCTGCCTTGGGACCTGACATCAACCTACATCAGCCTACATCTGCTTGCATCGCCAAACGTGAACAGGGAAAGCAGTTGCCTCTTCTCACCAACAGCCTACAATGGCCTCAAACACAGATGCATCAGCATCAACAATAGGTGCAACAGCTGTAGCAGTTGTAGGTGTGGGGATGGCAGGGACAGGGGAACCAGGGAATCATTCTCCCATCCTCAAGTTTGATGGAGAGGGGTTTACGCTCTGGAAGTGGTAGTTTGAGATCATCATGGATGATAGAGACTTGCTAGGATGTTTTTACGGAAGTATCCCAGCACCAAAGGAGGAGGGTGCTGACCATGTGGTATGGGTCAAGATCAACAAGAAGGCTCTTGCCGTTCTCGTGTCCTCCCTACAACCCTTAGTCCTCTCACACATCAGCGGTTGTATAGTGGCAGTCGCGACATACGCCAAACTGGGCAAGGTGTTTCATTCCTCCTCACTTGCCAACCGTCTCTTCATTCTACAGAACCTCATCAGTATGAGGCTTGGTGAAGGGGAGGATGTCTTCGCCTTTATGCAGAAGTTTGAGACGCTCTTGCAATAAGCTAACGGCATGGGGTGGGACCTGAAATCCGATATGCAGGCCATGATTTTTTTTATGACACTGCCGGAGAGCTGGGGTCCCATGATCACAGTAATTGGAGGGTGGAATGAAGAGCAAGTATCCTACACCACCGTCTTAGAGTATGTGCGGAATGAAACCATGCATCGTAGCAGTAGTGAAGCAAACATGGCTGCCTTTGCCTCACGAAGCAGCGGTACCTTTTGTAATCCCTCCTCCTCTGGATACAAGGGAAACAACGGCACTGGCAATAGTGGAAGGGGTCCAAACTGTCAAGAAAACTGCCATAACTGTGGTAAGGCTGGACACTGGGCTCGGGAGTGCCGGGCACCCAAGAAGGAGGGAGGAGACGAGGATGAATGGCAAGGGGGACATGGTGGGAAGGATCCCACAAGCTTGATGGCCGAGTGTGCCTCTTACAAAGGGAGGGCGATACTCAGGTCAGGAGCTTACGGCCTTGACTCAGACACAAACGAGCACACCACTTATGAGAAGAGAGACTTCATCTCTCTTGCTCCATGCAACAAGAACTTCAGACTCACCAATGGCAAGGTTGAGGCAGCTGAGGGGATTGGTGAAATGCTGGTCATAGTGGGTGTCAACAGTGCAGACTCCGACCTCAAGCTAGAGGGGGTAGTCTACTTGCCCTCCTTCACAGCCAACCTACTCTCTGTCTCTAAGACAACTGACCATGGCATGACAGTTGTTTTTACAGAGAAGGAAGCAGAGATAGTCCCTACCAAGGACATCAACATCTCCTACCCTATCAAGAAGGTTGTTGCACAGGTCCCTCGCGTTGATGGACTCTACGTCTTGTAGACCAAGATGACAACATCAACAGCTAAATATTTGGCCGGGAGTGATGATGAGGAGAGCAGCGATGCAGATTCTGATGACGGGGGACATGTTGGAGCAGCGGAAGCAGTGGCAGCGGAAGATTCGGCAACAAAACCGGAAGCAAATGCAGCCACCGGGGCAGTTCATTCTAGCCAGTGCACATCGTTGGAGAACCTGTGGCACAGGCGCTTTGGGCACGTGGCTCATCGCACATTGGTACTCATGGATAAGCAGGAGGTAGTGCGTGGGATGGAGCTAGGTGATGAGGCGGAGGGAGCTGGGATCTTGTGTGAGCCATGCCTTCAAGGCAAGACCAAGAAGAAACATTTCAAGCGTAATGGTACGCATTCTCTCGTACCCCTTGACCTCATCCACTCTGAAGTGTGTGGTCCCTTTTGCATACCGTCCAATGGAGGCAGCAGATATTTCCTCACCTGCATCGAAGACATCAGCCGCAAGGTCTGGATATACTTTCTCAAAAAGAAAATTGAGGTGAAGGAGAATGTGCAGGCCTTTGTCGCCATGGTTGAGCGACAGAGTGGAAAGAAGGTGAAGGGATTCAGGACGGACAATGGGGGAGAGTTCGAAGCCTGCAGGGAGTGGCTCAAGACACAGGACATTGAACACCAGAAAGCTACTCCCTACTCACCTCAAAGCAACGGCGTAGCAGAGAGGATGAATCAGACCCTCCTTGGCATGACAAGGTGCATGCTCTTTGACGCCAAGCTGCCTCCTAGGTTCTGGACTGAGGCAGCACGCACAGCTATGTAACTTGTGAACCTCACACCTACAGCAGCTCTGCAAAGGAGAGGCAAGAACAAGCAGACACAACAGCTGAAGACACCTCAAGAAGCATGGTCGGGCAGGAAGCCGGACGCCTCCCATCTCAAGGTGTTCGGTTGCACCGGCTTTGCCAAGGTCCAGGCGGGTGAGGGTCCTGGAAAGCTCGATGCAAGAGCACGAAAGTGTATTTTCATCGGCTATGTCACCGCCCACAGAGCTTATACATTGTGGGGCCTAGGAGCTAAGAAGGTCATCTGCAGCAAAGACGTGGATTTCTACTAATGTTCAGTGAGTAAGGGAGAGCTTCTTGAACTTGAGAACACTCCAAAACAAGGAGAATGGCTCACACTTCTTGAGGAGGGAGACGAAGCACCAGCACAATGGCATGGGCTGGGTACTACAACAGGGAGAGAAACTGGTGAAGATGACTCGGAGGAATCAGCCTCCGAGTCCGACGTATCTGATCCTCTTGACCATGAGGAGGATACCTCTCCCCCCATCGACGACAAAATAAACCTCAAGCCTCTACATCAATAGCAACAGCCAGCAGGTCCAAGGAGAAATTCACGTCCCAAAGTTCCTCGGCAGAATTACGATGCAGATAGGGGTGAATGGACAGGCTTCAACTATTCATTCCTGGTTCAAGAGGAGCCAACGTCTGTCGCAGAGGCACTCGCGCGGCCTGGCAAAGCTGAGTGGGATGAAGTAATTTGCAGTGATCTCAGCTCCATCAAGGAGAATGGGACATGGGTGCTGGTGGACAGACCTGCCGGCGCTCATGTTGTGGGGTCCAAGAGGGTGCTGAAAGTAAAAAAGAAACAGGATGGTAAGATAGACATGTACAAGGCACGGGTGGTAGCAAAGGGGTTCTCTCAACGGTCTGGCAGAGAGTACGATGAGACCTTTGCTCCCGTTGTGACGTTTGCCTCCATCCGGTCAATGCTCGCCATTTTTGTTGTCAAGAACATGGAGGTCCACCAGATGGATGTCAAGACAGCCTTTCCTTACGGCAAACTTGACACGGAGTTGCTGGTGGAGGTTCCAGAGGGGGTTGATGCTCCCGAGGGCAAGGTGTGCAGGTTGGTGAAGGCAATCTATGGGCTAAAACAAGCGCCAAGACTTTGGTACCAAGAGATGGATACATTCATGGCCAAGGAATCCTTCATGCACTGCAACAACGACCCTAGCATGTACGTGCATGAGAGCGACAAAGGGACTATGTTGGTCACCTTGTACGTCAATGACCTGATTCTGTGCTCTTCTTCAACGCAGCTGCTAGACGATCTCAAGAGACAGCTGAATAGCAGGTTCAAGATGAAGGACATGGGTCCTCTTAACTTCTACCTTGGCATTGCCATCAAGTGTGACAGAGCAGCAGGTACCATCAGCCTGAACCAGACAAAGTACATCGACTCCATCCTCAAACGATACAACATGGCAGGTTGCAAGCCTGCCAGCACACCCATGAGCTCAGAGTGCAAGCTCTCCACCTCCATGTCCCCATCCAACGAAGCGGAGAAAGCTGACATGTTGGACATCCCATATCAGTCTGCAGTGGGCAGTCTGATGTATTCCATGGTCTCCACTTGGCCAGATATAGCCCATGTTATTGGGCAGGTGAGCCGGTTTGTGGCCAATCCTGGTCCATTGCACTGGCAGGCTGTGAAGCGCATCATGCGCTACCTTAAGGGGACGCAACATGTGGGACTCTAGTTTGGAGGCATCGCTGGATCCGCGTCACTCTGTCTCATGTGCTACACCGACGCTGACTGGGGAGGCAACATCGACAACAGAAAATCCACCTCCGGCTTTGTGTGTATGCTAAATGGAGGTGTTGTCAGTTGGACAAGTCGCAAGCAGGAGTGTGTCTCTCTGTCAACAGCTGAAGCTGAGTACATTGCATTGGCTGAGGTGTGTAAAGAGGTATAGTGGCTTTGCAGCTTGCTCTCTGAGATGAAGGCACCACAGGCAACGGCGACAATTGTCAAGATTGACAACATGAGCGCGATTGACATGTCCAAGAACCCAGTTCTGTCCAGGCGCACAACGCACATCGAGATCCGCTACCACTATGATCGGGACTTGGTCTACAAGCAGACAGTGGAGCTAGAGTATGTTGGCACCAAGCTGAACCGGGCTGACATGCTTACAAATCCATTGGACAAGGATCTCCACCAGGCGGGCAGGCAAGGTATCGGCATGGTCAACGCAAGTGATGAAGAATGATGATGGAAACAGACGCAAGGTGCAAGGGAGATATTTGTTGAATATGTTTGCCCCTTGTTCAGTCTTTTATGACAGATCAAGAATGCTCTGCCCCTTGTGGAGGTATGTCCCCTGGATTTGTTGTAGGGTGACTCAACTATGCTCTGTCTCATGTGAGATATGACCTGTGAGTACACCATGTAGGTGAGTGGTTAACTTGGCCATTTTGTTGATTTGGCCAAGTGAGAGGTCATGAGTTTGATCCTGGCTCCATGCACATCTTGGTTGTTATGGAAGCTTCCAAGAAAGAAAGTCCGTAGCTTCTGGGAAGCAACACGGCTGATCAGTCATCTTGGCACAAGGATGCTTATGTGTCAAGCCCACAGCGCAAGTCTCTTGGTGATGTGGCAGGGTCNTGCCCCTTGTGGAGGTATGACCCCTGGATTTGTTGTAGGGTGACTCAACTATGCTCTGTCTCATGTGAGATATGACCTGTGAGTACACCATGTAGGTGAGTGGTTAACTTGGCCATTTTGTTGATTTGGCCAAGTGAGAGGTCATGAGTTTGATCCTGGCTCCATGCACATCTTGGTTGTTATGGAAGCTTCCAAGAAAGAAAGTCCGTAGCTTCTGGGAAGCAACACGGCTGATCAGTCATCTTGGCACAAGGATGCTTATGTGTCAAGCCCACAACTCAAGTCTCTTGGTGATGTGGCAGGGTCAAGCCACTTCTCAGGAATGTGTTTTTGAGTTCTAAGACTGGAAAGACAGCTATAAGAGGACTTGTCTTGCATGTTGATTAATTAACCCTTGCTCGATGCTATCTTACATATTGACGACTTGAGCTCTTCTTGATATGTAATGCTAAGGCGTTAGTACTCTTGGAGTTGAATTGTATGCCTGATTAAGTTTGGGTGCACGACACATACCTGTAAAGGAAGAAGGTGTTAAAACCTTTGTGAGCTTTTTGCTTTTGCGGCTTCTCTGTCGGAGGTGGTTAGCTCAGTAGCTAACAGGTGGAAGCAATAAAATAGTGGCCGACACCAAAGTGCGTGTGTGACATCTAGGTCTTCCTGGGATTTGTCAACTACTACCGGAAATTTGTCCGAGGGTACGTAGAAAGGGTGTGCTACTGACTCAAGTGCTAAGGAAGGATCAGCAGTGGGAATGGGGCAATCAAGAGCAAAAGATCTTTGAGGATCTCAAGGCTGCAATGTGTGACGCTATGGTCCTGGTGCATCCGGATTCATCTAAGAAGTACATAATGGCGACGGACGCCAGCGACTATGCCATTGGGGTGGTGATGATGCAGGATCACGGAAAGGGGCCTAGTGGATTGCGTACGCATCTTGTAAGCTACAAGGGATGGAGCTGAATCATGTAATCCATGAGAAGGAGATGCTGGTGGTGATCCATGCGTTCAAACACTGGAGGTGCTACCTCAAGTCGTGACGCTGCGTGGTCTTCACGGATCATTATGCCGTGAAGTACCTCAAGACGCAGCCAAATCTCAGTCACCGGCAAACTCACTGGATGGAGTTTATAGAAGGGAGTTTTGACTACGAGATCCAGTCCAAGCCTGGGAAGGTGAACCCGAAAGATCCTCTATCGCAGAGGCCAGACTTGAGGCTCAATGTCATCTCAGTAATGATGGGATCTCCAGTAATGTATAGTCTGTTCAAGCACGACTATGGCGTGGACAGTGAGTTCACGGGTGGTACGCTAAAAGACGCCAAGTCGGATGGAGTGCATTGGCAAAGGGGACGGGAGCGGAGGATTTTTGTGCGGGACCATGCGCCATTGAAGCAGTTGTTGCTAGAGGAGGGACATGACACCCACTACTTGGGTCACTTCAGCTTCGACAAGACGCTCAAAGCCTTGGCACGCCAATACTAATGGTCGTCAATGGCAACTGATTGCAAGAGGTTTGTAAGCAGCGGCGATGTATGCCAACGCATCAAGGCGTGGAGGACCAAGCCACCAGGGGAACTGCAACCATTGTCTGTACCAGAGAGGCCATGGACAGACATCTCGCTCGACTTCATTGGCGGGTTGCCTGTGACGTAGCAAGACAACAACATGGTGTTGGTGGTGGTGGACTGGTTTTCCAAGATGGAACATTTCATCCCATGTCCTAAGAGCATCACAGCTGCCGTGAGAGCTCAACTCCTCCTTAGTTATTTCATCAAGCTGCTCGGAGTGACGCAGTCGGTGGTCTCAGATCGCGATCCACGCTTCACTTCGCGAATTTGGAAAGATCTCATGGAGAAGCTGGGCACCTGGGTGCAACTGACCATGGCATACCACCCACAGAGCAATGGGCACACGGAGCTTACAAACCAGACATTGGAGCAGCTCCTACTAAGCATGGTCCCACCGGATAGAGAGGGTTGGGAGGAGCAGCTCGGAGTGACAGAGTTTTCCTACAACTGTCAGCATCAATAGGAAAGTCACCGTTTGAGGTGGTCTATGGCCACCAGCCACTAAGCCCAACCGCCCTTGCTACGGCATCATCTCTTCCGACTGTGCAGCAGATTGCTCAAGGATTTGCCAACACTTGGGACGTGGTGCAGCAACGACTGTTGAAGGCTCCGAAGCAGCAGAAGCAGGAGGCGGATAAGCATCGCTCTACAGAGGAGTTCCAAGTGGGTGATCAGGTGATGCTGAACTCTGCTAACCTAGAGGTGATGGGAGCTGGGAATCCCAGATTGAAGCCACAATGGGTGGGTCCATTCAGCATTCTAGAGAAGCGGTTGGCTGTATCAAACAAGCTCGAGCTGCCAGCTCACTTCACCATCCATCCGGTACTCCACATCTCCTAGCTTTGTGCCTATCGCGAACCCAACACCTTCTTCCGGGATTGCGGGACAGCTCCACCTCCTACTATCCAAGTTGAAGGAAGTGAGGAGTTTGAGGTGGAGAAGATTCTGGTAGACCACCAGAGGGGACGTCGGCGTCAATTTCTGGTATAATGGAAGGGGTACCCGGAGGCGCACAACTCTTGGGAGCTAGAGACCAACTTCCATGTTGGGGATACCAACACTGTTCTTCAGGAGTAGCTCAAGCGCGCCGGATGTCGCGCCTCCGACGAGGGGAGGCAATGTAACGAGGTGTCCCTAATTTTTCTGGCATACTCGGAACTCGTCCGAGTTTTGGGACATGCTGGCCATTTTCCGATTTTCGGAAATTGTGCGAGCGGTCGAGCTCACCTCCCCTCGGCCGCCGATGTGAGGAGGAAGAGGAGCGAGCGAACTCACGCCAGTATGTGGAGTAGACCGGCACAAGGGGGTGTTTCTCTCGCAGCTGCAAATACACGTTCCAAACATGCAATCCAAGGATTGCGCTGGCACCCTCGTTGAGTGGCGTACCGGTGACGCCACCCGTCGAGGAGTTCTCCCCAACGGGAGCTCCGATGATGGACACGGTCAACGGTTGTAATAAAACCGGTGACTTCATCATGCGACGGTCATAGTTCTCCGATGGCGTGTACAATAGGATGACCACACCCACCGCCGAGAGTCATACGAGACTAACGCGGTGGCTCGACAAGAGACAAAACTGACCGTCGATCTCGACGATCAACAGCCGGGGACTTGTCGCACAAGGCACTAGGCGCAAGTAGGGCACCAAGTCCAGGTGCAAGTAGGGCACCTAGTACAGGTGCAAGTAGCTTGTTGTAGCAAGCTAGGAAAGCAGTAGGCTGAGGCCTGGCCTAGCCAGCCGGACAGTAAAAATACCTTGTACTCTGTTCATTGTAATTAACCTGTGATTTTCCAGCTCTGGCTTCCAGACATCTCCAAGTCTATCTGTCCACTGTGACTGTGCTCTCCACACACATCTCTAAATCTCCAGAGAGAACACGCTATCACACCCTCCCTCCCTCCCTCCCTCCCTCCCTCTCTTCCTCCCCCCTCCTTCCCTCTCTCCTCCCTCCCTCCCTCCCTTCCTCCCTTCCTATCTCCTTATCTTTCTCCCTCCCTCCCTCCCTCCC
>SZWC01006559.1:31465-44458 GCA_023375785.1 Penium margaritaceum
TCCCTCCCTCCCTCCCTCCCTCCCTCTCTCCTGTTGGAAAGTGGTTCCAACGTGGCCTGGCCATGTCCTAAGGTTCATAGATGTTTTAGGCAGCAGTCTTAGACGAAACGTGTGCTTTCTGGTCAACACACGCTATGTGAGCAGAGTTCTGACAGAATTCAGCAACACTTAAAGTTCAAAGAGCTAGGCAGCAATTTTGGTTTTTTATTTGGACAAATACCACATCCACAAAGGTATAGTGCTAATTACAGGCTTTTCAACGCACTAGACTGTGTGAATTTTGGACTACCGTAGCGCCCGTAACGCGATCCGGAGTGCATCATCTGTCCGTGACACAGCACCAGCGTGAGTGACGGGCGTCCGAAGCGGCCTGGACCCCAATGAAGAACCAGGCCACCATTTTGAAGGGCAATCCAGTCCCCTTCCAAACCCGGACGGGCAGCACCACCTCCCAAATTTGACAGACCATAAATACCTTCATTCCTAACCGATTTTTGCAATTGAAATTGCAGCTGGTCTAGTTTGTGAAACATCCATCCATGCATACAATCTTGCACTGTACGTGGATCAGGAGCCATCACCCTGGAAAAACAATCACTCCAGGAGATGGCATGGGACAATTTGTAACAATCTCCCCCTTGCACCTGCCATGCCGGATGCCTCCCTGCTTACTCCCGCTCGTCTTCCATAGCACTCTCGAGCCCATCATATCCTGTAAGCCAAAGACCTGCCACACTGATGGCATGCCGGTCTCTGGGCTGCACCTTGGTCAAGCAATCCGCAAGCATGTATGCCGTGGTACAATATTGTAGCACAACCTGTCCCTTTTGACCATGTCACAAGCATAATGATAGTGTACGTCAATGTGCTTCAGCCTCCTGTACTGTGTCGGGTTATTGGTCAGTGAGATGGAGTCAGTATTGTCCTCTTGTACCACTGTAGGCTCCGACTGTGGCACGCCAAGCTCCCCCAATAGTCGGCCAAGCCACACCGCCTCCTTGACCGCTCCAACCAGCGCGATGTACTCCACTTCCACGGTGGAGGTGGCGATGTTGTCCTAGTTTCTGTTGCACCATGAGACCGCTTCACCTGTAAGGAAAAAAACATTGCCGAAGGTAGACTTCTGCCCGTCCACGTCTCCAGCATACTCTACGTCCATGTAGCAGACCAGATGCAAGGGGTCCGTCCTCCCCTTGCTGTCGAACCTCAAGCACGCGTGCCGCATTGCCTGCAGGTCGCAAGGGATGCGCCTTTGCCTCCTCCGGGCACTCGCGGGCCCAATGGCCCTCCTTGCCGCAATAGCAGCACGTACCTTTCTTAATGCCCTTCTTGCCGTTACCCTTTCAGCCGCCTCCCTTGCCGCCGCTGCCGCCACCACGTGTTTTGGTGCCAGGGCCGATGAGGACGATGAGGCCTCGCTACGAGTACGACGCTGCGCCTTGTTGCGGATGTACTCAGCGACTGCACCATAGGAGATCTTTTCCTCTGTCCATCCTCTGAGGAGGGTGATGAGAGGGCTCCATAAGTCAGGTCAAGCCATGATGACGACCATCGCCAACAGTTGAGAGTCAACGCTCCATCCCACATCATTGCATTACCAGGAGAGCGACTCAATCTGTTGCATGGCCATGAGGATGTCCTCTTCCTCCTCGATCCTCACCATTACAAGCCGCTCCATCGCAAAGATCCGGTTCGTGAGCGACATAGATTGGTGGATGGTGCAAAGGTTTTTTCATGCCTCGGATGCCGATGTGCAGCCTTGCAAGTAACCCCACTGGGTGTCGACAGTAGATGACAGTAGGAGCATGAGCGCCTCAATGTGAGGTGCTAGGAGCATGAGCACTTTTTTGCAAAGGCCTGCTTCTCCTCGTCTGTCGCCTTCTTGTTGAGCACCTTCGTGGCCTTCATCAGTTCGCTGTCAAACGTTGACAGCGAGATTGTCGGTAACACTCCTCCTGACTGCTGCAGAAGCCATGAACGTTTTGGACCGGTCAGGGTTGTGGGCCCATAACCCTTCGTTGAAAATGTGGTTCTAACATGGCCTGACCATGTCCTAAGGTTCAGAACTCTTTTGGGCAGCACTATTGGACGAAGCGTGTGCTTTCTGGTCGCCACATGCTATGTGAGAAGATTTCTGACGGAATTCAGCAACACCCAAAGTTCAAAGAATTGGTGAACAATTTTGCTTGGTTGGACAAGGACCACGCCAGTTATAGTTCTAGTCACAGGCTTTCCAGCACACTAAATTGTGTGTGATTTGGACCAGCGTAGCACCCGTTATGCAAGTCGGAGTGCATCATTGGATTTCTGTCCCCGGCATTGCACTAGCGTGAGTGACGGACGCGCAAAGCGCCCTGGACCCCAATGAAGCACCAGACCACCATTCCGAAGCGCACATAGCTCCAATAAACTATGGGATATTGTTGCTAGCAAACCTCGAGGGGTACCTCGGCCATGGTGTGCATGGTGGGAATCGAACTGGTCAACGCCAGATCATTTTTCCAGGCCGGTACCAAGTCTGCCGTCCAAAGCCGGACGGCCGTCACCACGTCCCAACTTTGACTGTCCATAACTTCCTTGATTCTAAGCCGATTTCTGCGATTCAAATTGCAACTGGTCAAGCACGTCCTGTAGTTTCTGAAACACCCATATGCATGCAAATTTTCACTTTACAAGGATCTGGAGCCGTCGCCCAGACAAAAGGCAGCTCCAGGACATGCCACGTGGCAATATATAACAACAAGTTCGTACACTCTATGGTCACTAAGAGCAGTCACTTTCTCCTGCATGGAGGTCTGCGTGATATAGGCAGATGTGGCATCAAGATCTTCACATGCAGCTGTGGAAGAGGCCACTTGCAGCAAAAAAAGACAGCAACATAGAGATACATTGAGGAGACATTGGCACTGTGAAACTCCTCAGAGATGAGAGAGTAGCCAAGAGTGGTGCCAGGATGCAGGACTCCAACCTCAAGCCCTTCTCCTGTCAAGGTCGTGAGAACCAGACCACGCAGCCAAGGATCTTCAGACACAACACCACTCACAGATTGGTGGGCTCACTTGTTGAATCTTTCGTGAACTCTCTGTTGAGGAGTTTCCAGGACCGTGGCACAACAGGGGTCCCTCAATGAACTGTTTTTCTTTCATTTGTTTTTATTTGTTTGTATTCCTACTTTTACTTAATTAGTCTTGTTCTTTCTTTCCTTTCTTTCAAGTGAATGAATTCTTTCTTTCTGTTCTTTCTTTCTTTCCTTTCTCTCAAGTGAAATATTTCTTGGCCAAGATCCAAGAACTCACAACCATGTCCTAGTGCTTTTGGAGAACTCTTCATACCTCTGGGTTGAGACCCATGTACATGGGAGTCTTGTCCCGTGGGTTTAGCATGGCATCAATCCACATGTCTTCATCCTCCTGTGTCCGGACACTGACTTTCGCGGCTGCGACTGTACCGCCTGCCGGATGGCGTTGTACTCCACTGCTACATTATCCCACCGTCTATGGGCCACCTTCATTGTTCTGTACACCTCCTTTGTGGCTCCAGCCATCATCTCCATTCCTTCCTTCTTTATCTTCTCAAGGAGACTCGGACGTATCCCTTCTAGCACCATCTTACCTCCTCTAGCCTTGGACCCTGGACATCCCTCTCAGTCAATTCGATGGGTCCATTTTGTCACAACATTGTTCAGGCACATCTGCACCAGTCTCAGCCGTCCATCTCCAGCTTCGACCTGTGGATGTTCCTTTTGGTGTGAGTCTAGCTGTAAAGTTGAAGGGTTACCATTGTTCATCGGGTGGATTTCTTCAGGACGCGTCGATTGGTAGCACTGTGTTGCGTGCTAACTGATGCCCCCGTCACTGACCAGCCCGCTAATTCCCCTCATCTGGATGTAACTTTTTATCCCAACACAACACTTGATTACTCCATAGTTGCAAATTTGTCCTTCTGTGGTGTCACAGACACTGATTCTTGTCCAGCTGCATGTCGTGCCTCTATCACCACCATGCTTAGTGCATATGACATTGTTGTGGTGCCGTATGATATGAACACAGTCTGCCAGGCTTGCTCAACTCCGGATGCGGCTCTCTAGGAGCAGGCCATGTGTGAGGAACTCGATTCCATGACAGAGCATAGAGCTTACGAGAACGTGCGTCTACCATCTGGTCGTAAGGCTGTTGACGCCGATTAGGTGTACCGGTACAAGCGGAAGCCATATGGCTCCGTTCAGTACGACAAGGCTCAAATAATGGCTAAAGGACTCTCTCAGGTGCTTGGCATGGACTTTGATTCTACTTTTGCCCCTTGAGGGAAGTATACCAGTTCCAACATGCTCCTAAGCCAGGTTCCTTGGCAGGGATTGGAGCAGCATCATGTGCTTGTGAACAAATCATTTTTGCATGGATGACTTGGTGAGGAAATCTAGGTGCCGCTGCCTGGCTTTGACAATGGCACAGACCA
Organism: Penium margaritaceum; assembly: GCA_023375785.1. Classification (NCBI taxonomy): domain Eukaryota; kingdom Viridiplantae; phylum Streptophyta; class Zygnematophyceae; order Desmidiales; family Peniaceae; genus Penium; species Penium margaritaceum. The sequence continues at coordinate 35,921 of SZWC01006559.1, forward strand.
AGACTAACACATCCCGCAGGACCTTGTACGGGCTAAAGCAGGTTTCACAGTGCTGGATCCTTGAGATGTCAGCTACCCTTGAGCGAGGTGGATGGTGTCGCTGTCTGGTTGACTGAGCTCCCTTTCTAAGCAAGCGTTCGACACCCTTTGCCTCCATCTTGGTCTTCATGGACGATGTCTTTATCACCTCTCCTGATCGTCAGGCTGCTCAGGCTGCAAAGGCACTCCTCCACTGTCCGCACAAGATGAAGGATCTTGGCCCTGTCCACAGATTTCTGGGCATGGAGATTGAGCAAAATCGTTAGTGTAGAATGCTGCAAGTGCAACAGGCAAGGCATGTTCTCACCCTTGGGGAGCGATTCGCAGACCTGTGAGCTGTTGTTCCCTATGCTTCCATGCCCATGATGCCTGCTGGAGGAAGGCTACTAAAGACAACAGACATTTTTCGACTGGGAGAGCTCATTGACATCATGACGTACCTCAAGGTCGTCGGTTCTCTGATGCTCATTGGCATCACCACTTGTGCTGATTCTGCATTTGCATTGAACATCCTGTCATAAGCTTCTTTTTTCCCCATTGTATCCATCATGAGGCTACGTCGCACGTCATTTCCTACATCCTGTCCAGTCCTCGTTTGTGCTTGTGCTTTCCTACATAGCCCTCTGTCGTGGTTGATTGGTACACAAGAAGCTATTAAGCCCTAGATCGTAAAATGTGCAGCCGTTTCATATACATCCTCCTCGTTGGTGGCACCACAATGTCGTGGAAGAGTAGGAAGCCAGGTTGTGTTGAGCGTACCTTGACTGAGGCCATGCCTTGGATGCTGGTAACTATGAGAGCGTGTGGGTCTGTTGTCTCATGCAGAAACTGTGTCAGCCCATCCATTGCATCACACTATGTTGCAAAACATGTGGTGCATTACTGAAAACAATGGCATCCATGACACTTGCACCAAGCATGTCAACGTTGAAATCGATGGACACGCACTATGCTCACCTGTGCGTGAGCATAGTGCGTGTGGTGAAGTGCAACTCATTAGGATTGATACGCAGCAACAACAGAATGAATTTCTCACAAAGGTACTATGTAGTGGGAAGTTCAAAGTGGCGGTACATGATGATAGTATTTAGTCCCCCTGTGCTGATCCTGGGTGACTTGTACCTCCTTCTCCACTCCATTCCCCTGTGGTTTCTTTCCTTTTTGTGGTTCCTTATACCCCTTGCCCACTAGCTTCTACTTGCCATGGAGGGGTGCTTTGTATCAGTCTTTGTAACCTCTGAACTCAATGCCACTCTTTTACAAGAACTATGTGGTGGTCGACGTCCATTCTGCAAATCCTGGCTTCATCTTGTATCTTTCGACATGCCTGCAGAAATTTTCTTAATGGCAATCTCCCGGGGACAACTGTCTCAGTGACATTGCATCTTCTCTTTCTTAGCTCAGATGTGTACAGCTCTCGTTTTTCCATCTAATCCTTCTTCTGTTTTTTCATTTGGACAACTGAGCAGCTCGTACACTTTTGAGACCTAGTTCTATGTTGTTTGGGTGCTGGTAGCTAGCTGGTTGCTCTTTGACCGAATCCCAGCAGGTTTTTTAGTGCTCTTGATGCATGAAGAATTTCCTGGGAGGCGAGGAGTAGATAACTTCCCACTTGCTCACTCTTTGCTCTAACTCTTATGTTCTGAAGAGCATCCTTGCTGTCTTATAACCTTTTCTAGCACCTTCTGTCGTGTTTTGTCTCTCACAGTGTACTCTTACAGACAGACACTCACTGAGGGTGTTTCTCAACTCCCTCATTACTGGTGGAACAAAAATTCCCAGAAAGGACACGGAAAGGTGACACGGGCAACAAAGCAGCTGCCAGAGTAAATCTAGGATCCGGTAGGTCACCCGCAAACATCACGAGGTTGTCACCACGTCTTGTCCAGTGGCCTCACCACTAGCAGCTCTGTAGCCATGCCCATGTCAGGTGTCTACATAAGTATGGACAAGAGCACAGATGTCAGCATAAGCTGTGAATGCATGCATACAGATTAATAGGAGGAAGCTTCCTCTAGATAGAAATATCTCTGGAGCAAGGCAAGAGCGACAGCAAAACCGAACAACTGAATGAGAATTTCTCCTTTAGATGGTCAACATGCAAATGTCACGAGTATGAAAGGTAAATCACCTATCACAATGTCTCTGTTGATAATCTTCCTTTTGTACTGTTGTGGATGGAATTAAGGTGACCCTCTGTCAGCATTCCAATGACGCTCCCACAAGGGATCCATCCGACTCAAAATGGTGATCCCAAGAGCCAGCAACCACAGGAGATATCGTGTGGCTGCAGCTGAAGGACGCTGAGTGAGGGGCTGAGGAAGACTAGGTAGCCAGGTGGTAGGAGCTCAAGAAGGCTAGCGGAGGAGGAGTTGCAATAACGGATGAAGCTGACATGTGCAACCACAAAGGAGGGATGAGCGCCTCACTGCTGTCCCAGTCCCTGCCAATTCACCCCCAAGGATTGGACCACTCTATGAATTCACGACTGCTCAGCTCACCGACTGGTGGAACAACCTGCAGAACAAGCGTCTGCATCGTGCAGCTCTTGCTGTAGTCACAACTGCCTCATCTTCCTCCTCTACAGCTGCTGCCTCCATCCCCTCCTCTCCTTCCACCGCAGCTGCTCACACCACTCATGTTGCTACCCGTGGTGGGGATGGCGGCTCTGGCCATGGGGGTGGCCATGGTGGCAAGGGCCATGGACACGGTGGCAGGTCCTCCGCTGGGTCTACACCTCCTGCAGATGTCACCTGTTGGAACTATGAATCCGTTGGTCATTCTACTCCCAAGTGTCCAGCACCTCACGATGACGTTCGTCTGGCATCTGCCATGCAGGCTCACGAGGACCGAACTGGAGTTGCCTCCTCTACGGCCACAACTGTTGTGACATCTGCATCACCCTCCTCTGCCCCATCCTCTGCCTCTGCTCTCACCACCACTCTTGTCCCTCTCCAACCTTAGACGCCTCATCCAGTCCATGGGGCTGGATACCGCCTCCCTCCAGGCCTCCCTACTATGGCCCTCCCTTGGTTCACTGCTCTGTCCCCTCTTGGCCCAGAGATGACAGCCACTTCTCCGACGCGCGCTCCTTTGACCACTCTTCTGATCTTCGTGACGAGGAGCACGTCCTTGAGCACCATCTTACGGAGCTTCTCTAGCTTCATTCTCAGGGAGGTGACAGTGTGGGTGGCCGGTGTCATGTGTCTGTCAGTGATTCAGATGCCACACTTCATGGTGCATCCTCTCAGTGTGTGTAGGGGGGCTTGTCTGATGATCGTTTATGGATTGAGGATTGGCAGTCTCACACGTTCCCCACTCGTCCTGGTCGCATGTCTCCCGACCCTCTTCCTGGGAAAGTTGTTGTCTGCCTTGTCCTCCCTTCCACTCGTGTCTCCTCTGCCTTTTGGATCATTGATTCCGGCGCTACTCATCAAATGACTTCCTCTCGTTTATCTTTTGTCTCTCTCGGTCTAGTTGGTTTCGTTCGTTCTGTCCGCACCGTTTCTGGTCAGTTACTGCCGGTCCAAGGTGTCGGTGTTGTTTGCTTCGTGGGACCGGGTGGGACTCTCTTCCTTCTTGATGTGATGTATGTTCCTGACCTCAATGTCAGTCTCCTCTCTGTGACCACCCTTGACGATCATGGTATGCACTTCTCATCCAGTCGTGGCATTGGTACTATCGCCCTTCGCTTCTCTGGTCGTATTGTTCTTCGTGGTGTGCGTTGTGATCGCCTCTTCCACATCCCTCTGTCCTTATCCACATCTTCCGTTGCCGCTGTTCTTGTATACGTCTTACCTTCCTTGTCTACTGCGCATGCCGACCTCTTGCACCGCCGCCTTTGTCGAGTTCACACTGCTGCCATTCAGCGGCTCTTGCGCCTTTGCCTTGCTGTTGGCCTTGACTATGCCATGTTTGCGCCTCCATGCTCCTCTACCTACCTCGACTGTGCCAGTGGCAAGATGCACCATTCTCCTTTTACAGCGATTGAGCCCTCTACCTCTCATCCACTTGACCTCGTATATGCTGATGCCATGGGTCCTCTACCTAATGACTTCCTCGGTGGCCTCGGTCGTTGTGTCCTTTGCTTGATTAATGACTTCTCGGGCTACCGCTGGATCTTTGTCCTTTGCGTGTCTTTTGTAGCGACCATGGTGGTGAGTTCTTTGGTCCCACCTCTTGTTTTCTAGAGTTTTCTAGATTCTCTGGGTGTTCCTCTTGAATCCACTCCACCCTAAAAACCTCAACAAAATGCTAGAACCGTACCCTGGCAGACAGGGTGGAATCCTTTTTCTCCTCCTCCGGTCTGTCCCAACTCTTCACCTTTGAGGCCATGTTCTACATGACGTGGGTGTAGAATTGTGTCCCTCACGATCCTGTCCCTCACGATCCCCTCCCTCACACGGTCACCCAATTCGAACGTTGGGTGGGCCATCGTGCTAATCTCCGTCTTGCTCGTGTGTGGGGGTATCTCGCCTCCGTCTGGCTCCCTGCTGACTACCAAGAAAGGAGGCTCTCCCCCCGTGGTCGTTTGTCTATTTTCCTTGGTGTCTCACCTTTCTCCAAAGCCTGGCGCTTCTGAGATCCCATACAGTGCAGTGTTATTGAGTCTTGTGATGTGCTCTTCTTTGATCACTTATTTGAGTATGACATTCCTTGCTTCTCCATGGGTTCTCTCTCTCCGTCTTCTCCCTCTCGGTCCTCTGGTCTTCCCTTGGTGTGACTATCACCCATTTTGTCTGACACCTCTGAGCTATCTCCCTCCTCTCAGCCCTCTTCTTCCTTTGAGCCCTCTGCCTCCTCTGCGCCCTTTGCCTCCTCTGATCCCTCTACCTCCTCAGAGCCCTCTGCCTTCTCTGAGCCCTCTGCCTCCTCTGAGTCCCCTGCCTCCTTTGAGTCTACTGCCTCATCTGAGCTTCTTGTTCTCCTGTCGTGCCTCCGCACTCTGACCCCCCTATGTCTCACCCTGTGGGGTCTATGTCCTCCATGCCTGTTGTGATGCTTGAGCCCCCCTCTCACCCGCAAAGCTCCTTTGTTCCTCCTGTCTTGCCCTACACGTGCGTTGGTCATCTCCGGGCACTCCCATCGCACTCTCGTCCTTTTGTCTCAGGTGACCCCGGCCTGCGTGCCATTGGCCTAGTGACCACCTCCTTACCCGCTGTCGCGTCCGTGGTGCACCCCACTACCGCACTTGGTTACTCCCTCACTGAGTAGGATTTCTGTCTAGCCCTTGGTTCGTCTGTGGCTAAGTACACCGCCTCCTGTTTTGCTGCTGCTGGCCTATCCCCTCTTCCATCTGAACCTCTCACTGTGTAGGCTGCACGCACTGCGTCCGACTCCTCCCTGTGTGAGCAAGCCATGAAATCAAAGCTTGACGCTCTTTCTGAGCATGGTGTCTATGAGCTTGTTGCTCTTCCACCAAGGCGTAACGTAGTGGCCGCCAAATGGGTGTATCGGCGAAAGTTGACTCCCGGTAACATAGTTGAGTGGTACAAGGCACGACTCACAGCAAAGGGCTTATCTCAAGTCCCTGGAATCGACTTTGATCAGACATTCGCTCAGGTGGATTGCCACACCACTGTGAGCGTACTACTTAGCCTTGCGGCTCAGCACGACTGGAAGCTATAACAGATGGATGTCAACAATGTCTTTCTCCATGGAAAACCTGATCAGGAAATTTACATGATGTAACCACCTGGCTTTGCAGATGGCACAAATCGAGTGTGGCGCCTGCGGAAGACCCTCTATGGGCTCAAGCAATCTCCACAATGCTAGAACCAAGAGATTTCAGTGACTCTGGAAAAAGGAGGTTATAGGAGGAGCATTGTAGATCCCTCGCTGTTCCTCGGTGCTCCTACCGGGCCACTTTTTGCTATCCTTGTCTATGTTGATGACCTCCTGATTTCCTCTCCAGACGCTGCACCTGTCAAGGCTGCGACATCTCTCTTGCATTCAACCTACAAGATAAAGGACCTTGGTCCAGCTCGTGTCTTCTTGGGTATGGAGCTGGAGCGTAATCGCTCACGCAGTACCTTGCATGTCCATCCGGCTGCATATGTCCGTAGCCAGGGGGAGCGGTTTGGACCGCTCCTCACTCCTGCCCCTACAGCTTCTACACGCATGACCCCAGCCAGGCAATCCCTCTTGAAGTCCTCGGATCCATCAAAACTGGGGAATATGGTGGATGTGACAGACTACCTGAGTATCATTGGCTTCGTTATGTACCTTACAACCACCACTCGTGCTTATGTGGCTTTTCCTATGAACTTACTCTGTCAATTCTCCCAGTGTCCCAGAGAGCTCCATCTTGAGGCGGCGTTGCGAGTGGTGAATGCACTCTCCATACCTTGAACGGGACTGTACTTTTGTGCGCAACCCTCGATGCTTGTTGACGACTTCACTGGCAGCAACTGGGCACATGACCTTGATGCGCGTAGTAGAACGGGATACATTTTCATTATCGGTTGGACACCAGACTCATGGAGAAGTGGAAAACAAGGATGTGTTACCCGCAGCACAGTTGAGGCTGAGCATGTGGCTCTTGGGGCAGGTACGTGTGAAGCTGTCTAGCTTTGTTGTTTGTTGTAACAGTTGTGTGTCCTCATTTGCTGCATCACCCAATCAAAGCACAAAAGCCCTTGCCAAAACCAACGGCATGCATCATGCACACACCAAGCACATCAACATAGAGCACCACTTTGTTCGCAAGTGTATTGTTGCTAGCAATGTCCGCTTTGCTTGGGTGGACACAAGGTCACAGAGAGCTGAATTTCTCACTAAAGCTCTCAGCCGCAATGTCTTCAAGTGTGTTGTCCATGCTGTTGGTCTCACCTGACCCCATGACCCAGGATGAAGTGCTTCGTATCTCCATGTCTCATTGTACCTCTTGCACGGACAGCCCTGTGTGAGCCATGCGTCATCCTGTGTGGATTGATTATTTACGGGTCATCGGGGAGTGTTGGAGTCTTGTTGGCCACTCACATCTCTATTCCCTCTTGTCTCACTCTTCATGGCACACACACATGTATAGATTGAGTGACCATGGCCATACCTGGGGAGATGTCTCATGAGCACGTCCTCGCTGCTGGTTCTAGCCTCATCAAGCAGCCGACATTCTACACAGGAGTACCCTCTAGCACAAGATTGGCCCGCATTTGACTATCTTTTCTCGATGTGGTTCATACTAGGACACGTGCATTCTTACTACCGTTCCCTGCATCATTTTGACTTGTACTGGGTGTTTTGGAGGCGGCCTAATTCCGCTATATGCGCTGTTTGGGCCTCCGGATTTTCTCCTGGCCATTTCTCGCACATTTTAGACACGGTACTCACTTTATACAAAAGATGCGTGTTGTACCCACTTTTCTCGAAGCGCCTCACATCATACATGCCGCACCCACTGTTGCAAACAAATTCATGCTACACCGGTTCCAGAGGAATTAGTTCGACGACTGTGGGTATCCGAAGTATGATTTTTTTTTAATTGTTTTTACAGGATATTTTATTTCATCCTATGTTCATTGTTCCTTTATGTGACGAATTTTCTATCATTTCTATTTTTACTGACAAGTAGTCGTGTTTTCAGCACATAAAACACTGGGTGTATCATTTATGTCCACTTAAGAATTCTTTTCTTTCGTCATCGGACATTGGCCGCTATTCTATTGTGTACATCACAATCACGCAAATGTGGACGTCCACGGTCGCGTTATGTGCTCGTTCGCAACGCGAACAAGCAAAAAAGCCCTCGAATGGGCCTATTGGCCCTGGGTCTACTGACCCGTTAGAGGACTGTTTCGCTCGTTTGTTATTTTAACGAGCAAAACAGTCCTGTTCACACGGGGGTCTTTGTGGCTGTATACGCTTTTTCTCAGGGGGTGCTGAAAAGTGGAGGGCGGGCCAAAGCTGACACTCGTCTGCCGTGTGAAGGGGAGGAGAGAGAGAAGGGGGAGATTTTCCACCATGGTCGGATTTCTTCGCGGAAGCCAGCTGGGTCCTAGTGTGATGGTTTCTTTGCACGCTGCAAAAAATTCTCTCCAGCCTCAAGCGGCACCGGCTGCGTTGCACCTCTGTCCGAGTTGGCGCTTTGATGCCTCACAGCAGACCGAACACCACAGTCTACGCTGCCTCAGTGGTGGGGGGCATTTCCGCTGAATCGCCTCCCCATTGTCGGGGTGGGCATCTCAGTGCTACAAGACTGGTGATGGCAAAGAGAGGAGAGAAGATAGACGATCTGAGAGAAATTTCTGAAAAGTCGAAAAACTCTTAGCTGCTATCGAGGGTATCGGCGTCGGTATCTAGCAACCGTCCAGCTCGATGCCGATACCGTTACCGATACTTTTTTTATTTCCTAGTTTGAGGACTCCTAAGCATAGCGAAAGTCGTAAACACACACACACACACACACACACACACACACACACACACACACACACACACACACACACACACACACACAGAGAGAGAGAGAGAGAGAGAGAGAGAGAGAGGGAGAGAGAG
>SZWC01006559.1:44562-62166 GCA_023375785.1 Penium margaritaceum
GGGAGAGAGAGAGAGAGAGAGAGAGAGAGAGAGATGGAGGGAGAGTGTGAAAGAGAGACCCGCAAAGGTAGAGAAACACTAAACATATACAAAAAATAATCGTAAGCATGTAAGTCGTTTTCAACTCTCCATATATGTTTTTTAAAATAAGGAAATGTATTAGCATACGGGACCTAATCTGTGTTTACGTCAGTGACTAAGGTTTTCTTTTCATGTCGTCGGGCGTATTTTGGTGGAGTGTCAAAGTGGGTATGCGGAGAATTACATTGTTCCCCATACGATTTTTAGCTTGGTGGACATCCAGAGTATTATTTTTTAACAGTGGCCCTCAAAAGTATTTTCTGCATTTCGTGGACGTTATAGGTATTTTTCTGTCAAAGTGGCTGTCCTCTTCTTTTTCTGCGAAAAATGGGGAAGGTGTACATTAGTTGTGATGACAGTGGGTGTGCGGAAAGTGTACCCTTTTGGAGGAGCTGCATGATTTACCCGGATTCTGATCCTTAGGTGGCCACCGTGCCAGTCTCTGGGTGTGAAGCCACCCTCGGCTTATATAGAGCGGGCAGGCTCGACCCCTGGGTGGCGGTGCACGTCGGCTCGAGCATCTGCTCGGTACCAGTGTGCACTCACCGGGCTTACACTCTCGCTTCCACCTATTGCTCTATTTTCTCTCTTTTGACTAAAGAAACAAGTCAGAACACCTTTTCACATCCATGGCATCAGACGCTTGTTGATTTCTGTGTCAGTGCTACATTGTGACCTCTGGCCTTGCTGCACACCTACCACACCTGTGCAGGTGACTGACCAAAGGGAGGTCCTTGTTACTGGCGTATGCTCTCGCCAGGCCACCTGCCTCAGCCAAAAGACTAGCAGGCGTCACCGTGCCTGCTTGTGCTCACTACTCAAACATACACACTATTGCTCACTTGCAGGTTCAGCATGTTTGTTGACAGGTATTCTGCTAGTGCTCTTTGGTTGTTGAGTAGTTGGGGAAGTCCTCGGGGTGAGAAATTCCCAGCAGCAGGTTGTGGTTCGAACCACAGGTCCAAGGGGAGCGAGCGAAAGTGAGCTCGCTGCATGCTTGCTCGCTCCCCCAGCGTGGATGACTACGCGAGCCTGTTACTCGCGTTTTTTACTCTCGTCACTCACTTTTTCTCACTTGCGTTTGAAGCACTGAGCATGGTGCCAAACCCTTTCTTGGTTCCTGGCCCCATTTTGTTCCTTTCCCTCGTCACACCAAGTCTCACCATCCACTGGTATCAGAATAGTGTGAGGAGGGAACACATCGCGCGCAATATCGTGCGTGCAATCCTGTGGTGCGTGACATCTCACCGTCGCCGCCGCCGCTTCCGCCACCTCTGCCTCTCTCTAGCAGTGGTAGAGGTCCTTAGGGAGGAGGACCTCACTCCCACTAGCCTTCGGCCTCCTGTCTTGGTGGCCGATTGCAGAAACTCACGGGTTAGGGCATTCTTCCTCGCCCACGGACCTCTCCTCTTGCACTCCTCTTGCACCTCGAAACAGCTGCAATCTTCGCAGCTGTTCCTCCCACCGCACTCCTGTGCTTGCGTCACAGGGATCTTCAGCCTGCATCATCTGCATGACTGCAGCAACAGCAGCCGCACGGCGGCAGCCATGGCCCCCACAACTGCAGCCGCTTGTCCATCTGGGTGCCAGCAGCAGCTTCGTTGGTTGCAGCAGCCGTGACTACAGCCTCTTTCAGCAGCCGCAGCTTCAGTTGTGTTAGTCTTAGCATCAATAGCTACAGTGGCAAGTAAGCCCGCAGTAGAACACGCAACAGCAGCAACATCTAGAGCATTATTAGCAGCAGTTTTAGCAGCAGCATTGACAGTCGCATCAGTCACAGCAGCAGCAGCAGCAGCATCGGCAACTGCAGCAGCAGTGCGGGCAGGAGCAGCAGCATTGTCACCAACAATGTGGCAGCTGCTTTAGCCATAGCAGCAGCAGCATTGGCAATGACAGCCACAACAGTACGTGCAGCCGCAGCAACATTGCTTGCAACAGCGCTGGCAATCGCATCAGCCGCAACATTAGCAGCATCGGCAGCAGCAGCAGCAGTTGCAACAGCAGTGCGAGTGCAGCGGTCACCGGCCTCTACAACAGTTGCAATGGAAGTGTTGGTGACGGTAACACCTCCTGGTAGCACCCAGGCCCTGTGTGCGGGCTTCTCTCCAGCTGCCGGTCTTTGCCACCTCGTGATCAGCGCCACTTGTTGGCGCCGTCCGGCACGCTGGCATCCCTCAAAGCCCCCAGCCCGCTGTCACTTGGGCGTTACTATGAGAGACGATCAGCCCACCGCCACTCGCGCTCACGTTCTCGCTCCCGTCATGGCGAGGGCAGTCACACCGCATCCGGGTCACCGCCGCCCCAACCGGAGGGATCAACACGTCACACTTTGGTAAGTGTCTCCCCCCCCTCTGGCTCTCCACAGCGTGACACCACCGCAAAAGCCGTCACTCTCTCCCACTTGTGTACGGCATTTCTGGAGGACACCACTAGTCTTAGACGCACTCACACGCACGGCAGCCGCAGTGATAGACGCTGCAGCCGCAGCTGTAGCTACGTTTGCAGTAGCAGCAAGGGCCACCCGTGCTCCAGAAGCTACATCCACCGGTAGGGCTACCGAAGCATACACTGAGGCGGTGGTAGTTGCTGGTCCCATTGCTGCAGCAGCTGCAGACATAGGCACGCAACTCGCGGCAGCCGCATCTTCCATTGCATCAGCTACAACGTCAGTAGCATCTGCCACAGCCGCAACCGTGTCATCTATCCGCACCTCTACAGCTGCTGCTGCGACATTTGCAACATCTTCTCCATCGGTCATCTCCAGCATCCTTACCGCCCTTGCTTCCAGGTGTATTAGCCCTTGTCGTCCCAGTCGCTACGAGAGTCTCCATCTTGGCTACATCCTCCACTGCCACGTTACCCCCACTCCTCTCTTTTCTACGCAGAGTGCCTCCGTCCGCAGTCTCGTGAGCTACCTAGCTACTTGTCTTGCTGCGGCTTGTCTTGTGTCTATGTCCTCCCTACGGTGGCTTGCTGTGTCTAACTGGGGGTGGGTTGTCGTGCAGCACTTCTCCTACGTGCCGAAGACACTCTCACTTTTCCCATGTCCACTGGGGCGGGGGAAACTCTACCAAATTTTTTTGGCAGAGCTCCATAGTCATCACCATGCCTAGTGACGACGATTCAGTCGTCACTGAGCTGTAGCGCCAGCTGAATAGCGCTCGTGAGGCTCAGCGCAAGGTAGAAGATCGCCTCAAAGTCGCAAATGACAATTGTGCCGCTTTTGCTGATGAGGTCGCTGCCATCGTCCTTAGGTGTCTCCCTGCTGCATCTGTCTCTCCTTCTGGCGTCCCTACTAGTGTGTCCTCTACCCCTTCCGCTGCTAGCACCGCTGCCGACGCCGCTGCCACTGACCCTGTTGACAACCCGCTCACTACTGCTCCCGCCTCTGCACCGCGTCTGCACGAATTTTTCTCCCAACCTCCTGTCCTTACCGACGGGCTAGCCTTCTCCACCTGGGAGACTTGTTTCAGCACTTGGGCTCAAGGAGAACGTCTGTGGCAGTACTATTTTCCTATTGTTCCACCTTCCACGCCTGTCGCTGATGAGTCCACTTGCGCTGTCCGCGCTCTTATCACTGCTGCGCCAGAAACTCTTGTCGATGACGTTGGCACATACAACGCTGACCCCGCCGCTCAGCATCTGGCAGACCCAGTTGGCGCATACACCATGCTGTGTCGTCGTTCCAGCGTCACTGGCCAGGCTGCACAAAGTGCGCTCACCGTGCAATTCAACACGCTCCTTATGCATGCGGACGAATCGGCTGATGCGTAGTGAGCGCGTGGGCTCAAACTGCTTCATGAGCTTGATACTGCTGTACACGGCCAGTTGTCAGCTGTGCTTACGATGGTCAACGGCTTAATTCCCGAACTGTCGGACCTTCTTCGCGATGTCAAGCCTGTTGAGTTGCAGCGCCTCGCCTCCCAGCCCGTCCCCCCATGGTCCCCTCCGGGTGTTGGCGCTCTTTGGGACTTCATTGCTGAGTGCCTTGCGGCCTGGTGGACTAGCCTTCAGAACAAGCACCTCCATCGTTCCGTCGTCGAAGGTGGTGCAGCTGTCACCACTGCCTCACCAGCTATCACCACTGCCTCTCCTTCCAGCGCCGTCTCCGTCTCTATCTCCACTCCCTCTTCGACCTCCACAGCCACGGCCCTCGCTTCACAGGGTCGTGGACACGGCCGGGGCAAGGACAAAGGTGGTAAGGAGAAACCCGCTGACTCCACCTCCTCTCACATCTTCGGCGAGGTGGTGTGCTCAAACTGCGGCTTGTCCAAGCACTCCACTCAGAATTTTCCTACACCCCCCCAATGACTTGTGCCTTGCCCTCGCTATGCGTACCCACTGGGCACGCTCCAGCGGCTCCACCACCACTTCTTGGACCAACGCCAGTTCCGGCTCTCGTGCATCGACTCAACCTGCTAGTTCCCCCTCTGCCCAGGCCTACACCGCTGCCTGTGTTCTCTCAGTGCCTCCACCAGTCTCGTTCCCTTGGAGCTGGCCTCCGCCATATGGTGCACCCGTCTACGCCGGACCGCCCTCTCCTGCCTACTTCGCTCCTTTGTGGTTCCCTCCTCCGTCAGGCTCCTCTACTCCATCACCTGCGTTGTCCACTGACGGCGAGCGCCAGATGGAGCAGTCTCTTCTGCATCATCTCCACCTTTGCGATCAGGGAGGTGAGAATGTGACAGCACTGGCCAGAAGTCATGTTGAAGATTTGCTCCTCAACATGCCAAGTGCGGCGCCGGGAGGCGCCGAGAAGCCGCCAGAGAGAGGGAATTCCTCGTCGTTGGATCTGGTGACTTCAGGATTGCTCAGATCCTAAAATGGATTATTGCCCTGAAATTGGACAAGTCGCTGAATCCGATGGAAGTTGTTTCACCAGAATCGGACAAGTAACGAGGGAGATATCAGCTTCCAAAGTTGGGGTATGTGCGGTGGCTTTGGGAGTCAGCCGCGGTTCGACTGGAGGTGGATAATCCACCTGACCGAGTAGCAAAAGTCCATCTGGAGATTTTGCTCCAGAAGGGCTGCCGAGGCGTCCGGTCAAGGATGCGCCGGATTCCAGTAGTACAGTTTGTTACTAAGGGACTTAGCCAAATCTCTGGCTCGGCGTCCGAAACTCAGTACTACATTTTGTTACTCAGGGACAGTCAAAATTCCGACTGCAGGTCCGCGAACAGCTTTTGACCCACATCAATCCTCATCACAAAACTCGATGATTAACGTATTGAAACAGACCCCAAAGGCGCGAGGGGCACTGCCACTATGTGTAGGGACATCTGCGCTTCTGGAATGGAGTTTTGATGGGTCCTTTATGTGTGAGGGTGCCTCGGCGGACGACGTGGTGCGCCCCGCCAACTGAGCGGCTGGTTTGGGATGCTGTGCTTCGGCTGACGTAGCGAGAGCTACAGTGATCCAAATTGCGCACAGTTTAGTACGTTGGAGAGCTCATGACTAGCCCTACAAGTGTTCAGATCATGTCCATGTTCAAAAACTAATACAAAATCGCGTTCTTCCCTTCGCAAAACGTGACTGTCTCACATTTGTCTTCAAATGCCAGAAACATAGCGTGAGGTGACCAGAAAGCTCACGCTGAGACTCAGAACTACCCGCACAAAACAAGCCGTGAGCACAGAAGACCCGTTAGGCCACGTTGGAACTGCCCCCCGGTTTCTCACAAAGGGTTATGGGCCCACGGTACTGACCGGTCTACAAATCGTTCACAGCTTTGGCGGCGGACGAGATCGTCGTCGGGGACGATATCACCGTCAAACACTGAGGTTCTGGAATTGAAGACTGCGCAATGGTTTAGAAGGAGACGCATTCCATCCAGAAGTATGCGAGCGGCCCTGGCTTTGGGCTATGGAGGTGTCACTTCGAGATCCACCTCCCGCATAAGGCTATGCTCCAGGTCATGTTGGGAACCGAAGTCCTCGACGAAGCGACAGCGACGAAAGCGCAGAAGGAGGCCTTCGCAAAGAAGAAAACGGAGGCGCTCATGCTACTGGTGTCCGGGACGGTTGAGTCGTAGTGGGGCTACTTCCAAGGCTCCAAGCTGGCAGTCGAGGCTTGGCAAAAACTCTGCACCATCTATCAATCCAAGTCGTTGGCGAACAAAATTTTTACCAAGAAGTGACTGTTGACGGTGAGAATCGAGGAGGGAGATGATGTCATCTCCGCCATGCAGCAGATCGAGTCGCTCACCTCACAATACAATGACATGGGGTGGAAGATCGACACACAGCTGCAAGCGATGGCCCTCCTCATGGCCCTTCCTGACAGTTGGAGCCCTCTGATCACAGTCTTGGGAGGATGGGTAGGAGACAAGCTCACCTATGGCGTGGGCACAGAGTACAACCACAACGAGGTACAACGATGGAGCTACGAGGAGTCCTCTTTGTCCTCATCGGCCCTTGCCACCAAAACGTGTGGTGGCAGAAGCGGGGCCAAGGGAGGTGGCGGACATGGCAGCGGCAAGAAGGGCGCCAAGAAGGGTGCGTGTCGCAACTGCGGCAAGGAGGGCCACTGGGTCTGTGAGTGCATCGAGGAGGCAAAGGCCGGTGGCAAGGATGCCAAAGGTAAGAGTGCGCTCCTCAACGGCACTCAGAACCACTACCTCAAGAAGGCTAACCGGCGATGCCTTGACTCCGGAGCCGAGGAGCACACCCAGGTGAAGAAGGTCGGGTTCATCAAATACACCAAGTCTAGCAAGTCCATGGTAGCGGCAAATAAGAAGTTCGAGCCGGCGGCTGGCCAAGGAGACGTGGACGTGGAGGTGGTGTTGGTGGGAAGCGGGTGTAGTGCGTGATCAAGAACGTACAGCACGTACCTGGCTTGGCTGACATTCTAAGTGTCAGTCGCCTGATTGACAAGGGGTACGAGGTGCTCTTCAGGAGAAGATGGGTAGTCATGCGGAAGGACGGTGGCGGTGAGCCCGTGCTAGAGGCTAAGCACGAGGGAGGCCTCTACATCGTGGAGACCAAGGTGATCCCCACGGTGACAGACTCAGTAGACTTGCAGGAACGCACCATCAACCTGGCCAAAGGAGGAGGAGCTGATCAGGAGCTCTGGCACCGACGACTGGGGCATTCCTCACTTGTAGTCATGAAGGAGATGGCGAAGCGCAAGCTGGTACACGGTCTCGTCATCGACGGTGTGGAAGAGGCGCCGGATGCAGCAGTGCACAAAACGTGCGAGCCTTGCATTTTGGGCAAGGCGTGACACAAACAGTTCAAAGAGAACGTGAATCGTGTCTCGCACCTGCTAGAGGTCGTGCACAACGACGTGTGCAAACTATTCAAGACGGCATCAAAGAGCGGCGCGCATCACTTTGTCACTTTCATTGATCACTACAGCAGAAAACTCTACGTGTACTTCATGAAGCGGAAAGGCGAGGTCCTGGACCGGCTGAAGGAGTATGTTGTCGCGGAGGAGAGGCAGACTGACCGGAAGGTCAGAGCGCTACGTAGCGACAACGTCGGAGAGTACGTAGGCTGTAGCGGGTGGATGAAGTAGCAGTGCATAAAATGGCAAAGAACTACGCCGTATTCGCCTCAGTCAAATGGCCTCGTGGAGCGGGCGAACTAGTCGTTGTTGAACATGGTACGGACCATGTTGGTGGATGCGGAATTGTCGCGGAGCTTCTGGGCAGAATTTGTGCGTACGGTGAGCTACACCATAAACCTCACCCCACCAGTGGTGATGAAGGGGAAGAGTGGCTGGAAGATGCCGCAGGAGGTTTGGAGCGGGCGCAAGCCAAGTGTGGCGCACTTGAAAGTGTTCGGGTGCAAGGCGCACGCAATGGTGTACGCTACATAGCGGTGCGACATCAAGCTGGAGCCGCGGGAAAATTCGTATCTCTTCCTTGGCTATGAGAGCGTGCATAAGGTGTACAGGCTCTATGAAATATGCAAGGAGGAGGTAATCCACAGCCAAGATGTCGAGTTTGACGAGCAGCATAGCTACATCAGCAGCAACGACATGGATGTGGTGGACTCTCCAAAGACGGGGGAGTGGTTCCAGCTCGTTGACTACGAGAAGGAGCCAGCGGACGCCGAAGATGAGGATGCGACATCAGAGCACGTAGGTGCACCGGCGGTGGCAGCCGATGCGGAGGACTCCGATGACGATCAAGCTGATGAGGAGATCCACCGGAAGGATCCGGGGGATGAGGCACTGAGGGTGCCAAGGCACGCACTCCCGGCAGAATGCGCATCGGGAGTCGGTGGAAAATCTACCGGACACGCCGGTCGTTCGGGCGATGTTTCGCTAGAGCGAGAGAGATCCTTGGGGAGCCGTCTGGTCGATGATCCACCGGAGCATGCTGAGTTGGAGGGATCGCAGCAGAGCGACGATGCGCCACTAAAACTACCGCGCCGCAGTGGGAGGCTGCAAAAAGTAGGGAAGCACTTCGACGCAAGCACCGGTCGATGGATAGGCATGACGCGGTGCATGCAGGCTGCATCAACGGAGCTGAATACCATGTAAGAGGCGCTTTCATGGCCCGACAGGGATCAATGGGATGCATGCATCAAATTAGAGCTAGCGTCCATCACAAAAAATGACACGTGGGAGCTGGTTGACAGGCCGAAAGATGCCAAGGTCATCGGATCCAAGTGGGTCTTTAAGACCAAGTTCACAAAGGAAGGTGTTGTTAACAAATGCAAGGTACGGCTGGTGGCGAAGGGATATGCACAACATAAGGGTGGGCACTACGATGAGACGTTTGCTCCTGTCGCCAAGTTCACAAGCATCCGGGCAATCCTTGCGGTGGCGGCCGCGAAGGACATGGAGCTCCACCAAATGGACGTTAAGACGGCCTTCCTCAACCGCATCCTAGACAAATAGATCTACATGGAGGTGCCAAAGGGGTGGAGGTGCCGGAGGGCAAGGTTCGTAAGCTGCAGAAGTCCTTGTACGGGCTAAAACGATTGCCTATATGCTGGTACCAACAGATGGACAGCTTCATGGCACAAGTCGGCTTCAAGCGCTGTGAGGCGGATCACAGCTTGTACGTGCGGTGCAACAAAGAGCTTCATCAGATCGTCGCACTCTCCGTGGATGACCTGATTCTGTGCTCGACGGATCTCCCAGGCCTACAGCGGCTGAAAGAGCAGCTGATTAGCAGATTCCAGATGTCGGACATGGGGGAGTTGGAGTACTACCTCGGGGTGAGTATCACACAGAACCGGAGGGCGCAAACGCTTGAGCTGGGGCAGGCCAAATACGTGGCCGAGGTGCTGAAGCGGTACGACATGGAGGACTGCAAACCAGTTGGCAGTCCAGTCTCCATGACCTGTGAACTAAGTGCAGCAATGGCACCGCAAAAAAAAAAAAAAAAAGCGGGAGGATATGGCAGGCTTGTCCTACCGACAGTGGACAGCCTCATGTATGCCATGGTGGCGACTCGACCGGACCTGGCCTACGTGGTGGGCCAAGTGAGCAAGTATGTGGCTGATCCAGGGCCACTACAGGCAGGCGGTCAAGCGCATCCTCCGCTGCCTGCAGGCAACGCGGCATGCGCGCTTGAGGTTCGACGGCAAGGGCAGGGAGGCCCCTTTGCGTCTGGTCTGCTATACGGATGCAGACTACGCTAGTGATTTGGACAAGTGGAAGTCCACATCCGGCTACGTGTTCTTCCGTGCTGGTGTAGCGGTCTCGTGGTGCAGTAGAAAGCAAGACAGTGTCGCCACCTCCACAATGGAAGCATAGTACATCACGCTGGTTGAGGCGGTCAAGGAGGCGGTGTGGCTTTGCAGGTTGCTAGGGGAGCTGCGCGTGCCGCAACAGGAGCCAACGGTGGTGCAAGAGGACAACACCGGATCAATGTCGCTGACCAACAACCCAATGCAGCAGCAACAGCAGCAGCACAGGAGGACGAAGCACATCGACGTGCGTTATCACTACGCACGGGACATGGTTGAAAAGGGTCAGGTGGTGCTGCAGCACTACAGTACGCACAACATGTCTGCGGATTGCTGGACCAAAACGCAACTTGTGGCCCGGCACGCATTCGGCCTGGCCGGACTTGGGATGACCAACTATGATGGGCTGGAGGGTGCAGAGGAAGATGAGTGAGAGAAAGCAAGAGCGGCGGGCATGGCTGGTGTAAGGGGGAGAAGATTTGCCCCTCTGCATGCACAAGTGCGGCGCCGGGAGGCACCAACGAGCCGCCAGAGAGAGGATATTCTTCGTCGTTGAATCTGGTAATCCAGGGACTACTCGGATCCTAAAATGGATAATTGTCCCTAAAAGTTGACGAGTTGCTGAATCCGGTGGAAGTTGTTTCACCGGGAGCGGACAAGTAACGAGGGAGATATGAGCTTCCAAAGTTGGGGTGTGCGCGGCGGCTTTGGGAGTCAGTTGCGGTTCAATTGGAGGTGGATAATCCACCTGACTGAGTAGCAAAAGTCCATCTGGAGATTTTGCTCCGGAAGGGCTGCTGAGGCGTCTGATGAATGATCCGCCGGATGCCAGTAGTGTAGTTTGTTACTGAGGGACAGCCAAATCTCTGGCTCAGTGTCCGAAACTCAGTAGTACGTTTTGTTTACTAGGGGACTTCGTCAACATTTCGACTGCAGGTCTGCGAATAGGTTTTGACCCACATCAATCCCCATCACCAAACTCGATGATTAACGCATCAAAACAGACCCCAAAGGCACGAGGGTCACCGCCACTACGCGTAGGGACATCTGCGCCTCCGGAATGGCATTTTGATATATCCTTGATGTGTGGGGGCGCCTCGGCGGGCGACGTGGTGCGCCCCACCAACTGAGCGGCTGGTTTGGGGTGCTCCGCTTTGACTGACGTAGGGGGAGCTACGATGATCCGAACCGCACACGGTTTGGTGCATTGGAGAGCTCATGACATCCCCTACAAATGTTTAGATCATGTCCATGTTCAAAAACTAATGCAAAATCGCGTTCTTCCTTTCGCAAAACGTAACTGTCTCACATTTTTCTTCAACTACCAGAAACATAGCGTGAGGCGACAAGAAAGGTCATGCTAACACTCAGAACCACCCACACAAAACAAGCCGCGAACATGTAAGACACGTCAGGCCACGTTGGAACTGCACCCCGGTTTCTGACAGGTCCTTCATGTCAGTCTGACACTGTTCTTCGTGGGGAACCCCCTGGTCACGTTCTTGGGTCGCCGTCTGCGTCTGTTTCGTGGGTTGAGCATTGGTAGTCCTTTTGTTGAAGTTCGTTGGCCACTCACAAATCTGTGACCTCTTGTCTCCACACATATTGCACACATCTGTACAGATTTAATGACAATGGCTCTACCTGGGAAAGCTACAGGCGTGTCAGCCATGGCAGGAGGCATGGACGCTCTCGTGCTGCTGCTGCTGCTGGACCAGGGACAACTCTTGACACACATCTTGTCATTTTCTGATCCTCTTTGACTCTCTTGATTCTGGGATGTGGTAGATGCTAGGGCCCGTACATTTCTCACTGCCGTACCCTGCATCATGTTGCTTGCCTTGAGTGTTTTCTTGGGGAGCTGCCTTTTCCGGGTGCTTATCCTTAGGGGCCCACCGTGCCGGGTTCACCCGTGCACTGGTGAGCAGCCGGGCCAGCCGCTGTCTCGGTTTTATGCCGAGCAGTCGGGCTTGACCCCCGGGTGGAGGCGTGTGCTCACTTGGGTGTGATGCCCGTGGCGAGCGCACGCTCACCAGGTGCTAACTCTCTCGCTCCCCCCCCCCCTCACTCACTTGTCTTGGTTGTACCGGAGTTAATGAAGGCAAGCTTTCCGCATCCATGGCATCGTGTAGCTTATGCTCGTGATTGCTTGTTCTCACACACTCAACCTAGGAAACTTCTGGGTAACTACTGGTATCAGAGTAATGTGAGGCATATCGCCCACCGCTCCTCGATCCTGGGCAGCCGCCTCTGCGCACGNGGTTCATCCGTGCACTGGTGAGTAGCCGCTGTCTCGGTTTTATGCCGAGCAGTCGGGCTCGACCCCCGGGTGGCGGCGTGTGCTCACTTGGGTGTGATGCCCGTGGCGAGCGCACGCTCACCAGGTGCTAACTCTCTCGCTCCCCCCCCCCCTCACTCACTTGTCTTGGTTGTACCGGAGTTAATGAAGGCAAGCTTTCCGCATCCATGGCATCGTGTAGCTTATGCTCGTGATTGCTTGTTCTCACACACTCAACCTAGGAAACTTCTGGGTAACTACTGGTATCAGAGTAATGTGAGGCATATCGCCCACCGCTCCTCGATCCTGGGCAGCCCCTCTGCGCACGCCCGAGCCTCTCTCGGCCACCTGACCTCACCGCAGTAGTGGCTCTACACTCTGCTTCTGCTCGGCGCTGAACAACGGTGCCACCTCGTTCCGCAGTGCTCGTCTGAGCGCAGTCTCACCCACGGACTTCTCTTCGCGAAACCCATTCTCCGAGCTCTCTCATTGCTCGGAGCAACCTAGGTCACGCCTCTGACTACTGACTTATCTCGGACTGCCACTGCCGTCAACGCATCTGTGCTGTTCGGCAGACCCAGACCTAATCTCGTGCAGTCACTCACAGCTGTCCTCCTAAGCCCTGGGAGTGACTAAGGCCACATCTGCCATAGCTGCCCGTGACTCCGACTCACACCATCCAAGGATGCACACCCTCTTCATCTTCCCGGTGCACTGTCTTGTCTCTTGCCTGCTGCAACCTGAGTGGTGTACTACAACGAGAGCTCTAGCTACGCCAGCAGCCTGCTCAGCTCTCCACGCTGGCAGACGACGGCGACACCCCTCGGTGGGTGCGCATGCTTGACCACACCTACTGGCAGGACGACGTCAACGCTGCAGCAGAGCGAGAGAGGGAGGAAATCAATCGGCAAGTCTACACCGCAGACGACCTACCACCATCACCGCCCTTGTCGCCAAGGATGCAACCTACCAGCAGTTTTCCACCTCCTGAACCGGCTGCTTCACCCATTCCTTCTCCTCCCTCTACTGCCGCGGGACCAGACACAGCATCTACTGCACCCGAGGTGCCTGGCGTCATCCCAGTTCTCCCTGTTCACACCGACTCAATCAGGTTAGCCGGCGCTATCCTTAACGCAGCAGCTGGTGCTGCAGCCACCTTTGCAGCAACAGCAAGAGCCTGCCGTGCCCCTGCACAGACGGTCGTTGGCAGAGCTGCTGGAGCATATGCACACACAGCCGCCTCACTCACTCTGCTTGTAACTGCCACCGCCAACATCGCCACACAGATTACAGTTGCCGCTGCATCCATTGCCACAGCAGCCTCCACAGCAACAGACGCCACTTCCAGTTCCATTGGTTCCATCCGAGCATCCACTACCTCAGCAGTGCTGACGCCCACTGGCGAACCGCGTGACGCATCATCATCCATCACCATCGGTGTCCTAGTGGCATCTGCCACCGCTGTAGTCGCTGGAGCTGCAACAACAGGAGTTATGTGCCTTACCGTGACGGCTGTAGGCTGGGTGGCCGTTCTGTTTTCCTCGGCTGCAACTGTCGTACTGCCGCTCTTCAACCTTCTCCCGCGTCACTAGCTTGGTGAGCATTGCCTTCAAATCTACTCTTTCCTCCTTTCACTCTCAGCTCCTATTTCATCTTGCATCATGCCTGCACCAAAGGAAACTATAGAGGCCCTCCAGGCCGCCCTTAGTGAGGCTCAAGCAGAATGCCGCAGAGCTGAGGATGAGCTTCATCATGGACAGATAGCGCAGCATGAGTTAGCTGCTACAGTAGCCGAGCTGGTTATTGAGAAACTGCGCACCATTCCCACCTTTGCCGCGGTTCTGCCTACCACAAACTCTGCCTCAGCTGGCTCGTCTGCTCCTCTTGGTGACACGGTTGCCAACTCTTCCTCTCCCTCTCTCTCAGCAGCACCCCTTGCCCGTCCCCTGCTTCCAGCTCGACAGAAAGACTTTGAAACTCCACCACCACAGTTCACTCCCAAGCTCACGTTCACATCCTGGGAAATTCGCTTTAGCGCGTGGGCCCAGGGTGAGCTTCTTTGGGAGTACTACTCGCCCGCCAAGGCACCGTTTGTGCCAAAACTGACAGAGGCAGCTCGCGTTGTGCGTGCGCTCATCAATGCCGGTCCAGAAAGTCTCCTCGACGACATTGGTACGTACAATGCAGACCCCTCCCGCGGCACGCTAGCCAATCCTGTTGGCGCCTACGCAGTCACCCGCCGCCGCAAGACAGTGACTGGGCACGCTGGCCAAAGCGCCCTCACAGTGCAATTCAACACCTTGCATATGCGTTCGGATGAGACAGCAGATGAGTATTGGGCGAGTAGTCTACGCCTACTGCAAGATCTGGGAAAGGCTGCTCCAGGTCCTCTTTTTGCCTGTCTCTCCATCGTTGATGGCCTCATCCCTGAGCTGTCTGATTTGTATCTTCATGTCTCCCAGGCTGAGCTTGAGCGTCTTGCCTCTGAGCTTGTCCCTGCTGATTCCCCATTTGGGATCGGCCCCCTCTTTGACTTTACTGCCCCTCGCCTGACGGACTGGTGGAATGCACTCCAGAACAAGCGCATGCATCGCGTTGCGTTGGCTGTCGTCACTACCTCCTCCTCATCCTCCTCCGCCGCAGTCTCCTCTTCTTCGTCCTCTTCACAGGCAACAGCACACTCCACTCAAGGTTCTTCCCGAGGTGGGGGTGGTGGCTCCAGTCGGGGGGGTGGTCGAGGGGGTAAAGGCCGTGGGGGTGGCCGCGGTAGCAAAAACTCGGCCATCACTGCTGCTGACGTCACCTGTTGGAATTGTGGTGCCTCCGGTCACTCTGCACCAAAATGCCCTGCCCCTCGTGATGATGCACGGTTGGCCTCCTCCATGCACGCTCACTGGGCACGCACCGGTGCCACTGCCTCCTCTGCCGCTGCTGTGGTGACTACTGCCTCCTCATCATCTTCCACTGGTTCTGCCCTCTCCACCGCCTCTGCCGCCGTGCACCCGGCACCTCCAACACCCAGTCCGTGGGACTGGATTCCTCCTCCATCTGGACCACCGTACTATGGACCTCCGCCCTCTCACTATCACGTACCCCACTGGGCGCGTGACGACGGGCACTTTTCTGACCGCTCCTCCGACCGCTTCTCAGAGCGCTCCTCTGATCGCCGTGACGAGGAGCGCACACGTGAACGTCGGTTGGCGGAGCTTCTTCACCTTCGCTCTCAGGGAGGTGAGAGTGTGAGTGGCCAGTCTCACGTGTCTATTTGTGAGTCTGAGGACACTCTTCGCGGTGATTCCTCTGGTTGTGTTCAAGGGGAGTTGCCTGATGATTGTGCCTGGATTGAAGAATGGCAGTCACATACATACCCTGCACGTCTTGGTCGTTCTTCCTCTGTCTCTTCCCGCGGCACTGTTGCTGTCTGTCTTGTTCTTCCTACCACTCGTGCCTCGCCCGGCCTCTGGATCATCGAATCTGGGGCCACTCATCACATGACCTCCTGTCGCTCGTCCTTCGTTTCCCTTGGCCCTGTTCAGTCCGTCCACTCTTTTCGCACAGGTTCCGGCCAGTTACTCCCTGTCCAAGGTGTTGGTGTAGTACGCTTTGTGGGTCCTGGTGGTACTGTCTATTTTCCTGTCATCCTGTATGTGCCTGATCTTGAGGTCAGCCTGCTCTCTGTGACCACCCTTGACGACCAAGGCATGGATTTTTCTTCCAGCCGTGGCCTCGCCTCTATCTCTCTTCGCTCGTCTGGCCGTGTTGTTCTTCGTGGTGTTCACTGTGATCGCCTGTTCCGCGTCCCGCTCACGTTGCCCTCCACTTCCGCTGCATCTGCTCTTGTTCATGTTGCGCCCTCTTTGTCTCCTGAGCACTCTGATCTCCTGCATCGTCGTCTCTGTCACATTTACACCGCTGCCATCCAGCGCCTCCTTCGCCTTCGGCCAGCCCACGGCCTTCACCCTGCTACTTTTGCTCCTCCTTGCACTTCCACCTATCTTGACTGTGCCAGTGGCAAAATACACCACTCTCCCTTTTCCACCTCTGAGTCCACTACCACTCAAACACTTGACCTAGTGCATGCTGATGTCATGGGCCCCTTGCCCAATGACTTCCTTGGCGGCCTTGGTCGTTATGTCCTCTGCTTGACTGATGACTTCTCCCGCTGCCGCTGGGTCTTTCCCCTTCATCACAAAAGCGACATAACTGACGTTCTTGAGTCATGGATCCCGCAGGTTGAGTGTACCTGCAACAGACCCCTGCGTGTCTTTCGCAGTGATCGTGGTGGTGAGTTTTTCGGTCCCACTTCTCGTTTCCTCACCTCTCGTGGTGTCTGTGTCCAGTCTTCTGCCCCTTACACTCCTCAGCAAAATGGTGTTTCTGAGCGCTGGAATCGCACCCTTGCTGATGGTGTGCGTTCCCTTCTCTCTGCCTCTGGCCTATCCCCTCCCTTTGCCTTTGAGGCCATGTCGTATATCACTTGGGTCTGGAACCGTGTCCCTCATGGTCCTCTTCCCCACTCTGTCACCCCCTTCGAACGCTGGACTGGTCAGCGTACCGATCTCCACCTTGCCCGTGTCTGGGGTTGTCTTGCCTCCGTGTGGGTTCCCTCGGACCACCGCGATGGCAAGCTGTCACCTCGTGGCCGGCTCTGCCTCTTTCTGGGCATCTCTCCCTTCTCCAAAGCGTGGCATTTCTGGGACCCCTCCCGATGTTGCGTCGTCGAGTCTCGTGATGCCCTGTTCTTTGAGCACCTGTTTGAACGTGACACTTCTCGCCTTGGTGCCTCCCTCGCTCCGCCCTCTCAGAGTGGGGGTGGTCCTCTGCCCCTTGGGCCTTCCGTGCTTTCCTCTGGGTGTCCCTTGTCGCCTCCCGTCGCCTCGTCCACTGCACCGAGTCTGGCCTTGCCCTCCTCTCCTTCTTAGTCCTCTTCGCCCTCTGTATCGTCTGCTCCTCTCACTGCGCCATCTCCTCCTTCTTCGCCTGATGCTGACTCACCTGCATCTTCTGTCTACCCACCTGGCGATGTCTCCCCGCCACGTGCTCTCTCTCCACAATCTAATCCTGCGGTCTCCCCACCTCCGGCTGCACAGTCACACCCTGATGTTTCTTCCGCCTCCTTGCGTGCACCGTCCATTCCACCGCTGTCACCGTACACTCATGGCGGGCGCCTCCGTGCACTCCCCTCTCAGTCACACCCAGTGGTCTCTGGTGACCCCGGTCTCCGGGCTCTCGGTCTTGATGTCTCCTCTCTGTCCACTGTTGCATCCATCATCCACCCCAGCACTGCACTAGAAAACTCCCTTGTTGAGGATGAGTTCCATTCCGCTCTGTCCTCATCTGTGGCTGGATACGTTGCATCGTGCTTTACTGCCGTTGGGCTCTCACCTCTACCACCTGAGCCTCTGACTGTGCAAACAGCGCGCACGGCCCCTGACTCCTCTCTTTGGGAGAAGGCCATGAAGGCTGAACTTGATGCCGAGCAGTCGGGCTCGACCCCCGGGTGGCGGCGTGTGCTCACTTGGGTGTGATGCCCGTGGCGAGCGCACGCTCACCGGGTGCTAGCTCTCTCGCTTCCCCCCCCCCCCCCCCCCCCCCCCCCCC
>SZWC01006559.1:75552-90027 GCA_023375785.1 Penium margaritaceum
CCCCTATCCCCCCCTCCCCCCTCCCCACCCCCACCCCCAAGGACTTGGACCCGGGATTTGCGAATCTTAAACGAATCTTTTTCTACAGATTTGGATTCGCGAATCCGGATCTTGGACCTGGATTCGCGAATCCGACCCGCAAACCCAGGATTTGGTGTGCACCCTTAACCACAGAACAGACATCGATCTTGGGTGGCCTCTCGAAAGAGGCCGCATCAAGAACGAGGGCGGGCTGTGTCCTAATGAGCTTCGACACAGTGTCGGAGCCCACATGATACAAACGTTGCTGCAGCAGGCGCTGGTGCTCAACAGACAGGACACCAGTGACAAACACACTAGCAGGAGGGGAAGGGGAGCAAGGAGAAGAAGAGATCCAAGGAACACGATACAGATCATCCACAATAGAGGCACGAAGAACAACAATGCGAGTATCAAGAGCAGTGACTATCGCGGAGTTGGCAGTGTGCTCCACAGAGAGTCCCATCAAAGTACGAGCATGCATAGAGAGCAAGCTGAGCTCAAGGTCAGGCACAAAAAGCACGTCAAAGAGAAACAAGGGGCCAGACGGACCATCAAAGGACACAACCCCAACACCCTGGAGTGGCAAGGACTGACCAGAGCCCGTGCGAACGGAGCGAATAGACGCCACAGGACTGAGGAAAACAAAGTCACTACGACGACATGTCATGTGGTGAGTGGCACCGGAATCGATGATCTAAGTGTCACCCAAATCACGAATGGAGGACATCACGATGAAACAGGCAATGGAACACTTTGCTACAGACAGACGCTCGGCAACAGAGGAGGGAGAACGATGAAGGGCACACAGGTGAGACTCAGAAATCCAATCTATACTGTTAGGCCCATTATAATCACATGCCAGCTATGTTCCCCCACACAAGTCATCATGAGAGACGAGAACAGAAGAACAAATAGTTTGTGAACCATCCGGTTGTGAAGACACACTCACACCTCCCAGAGAGTGAAGCGCCAGGAGCTGACGGTGCTCGGCGATGGTGCGGTCACGGGGGTCCGGGTCTCCGCTGCTCGCCGGTGGGGAAGCGAGAATTACTACGGTCGTGGTCGCCACGCGACCAGAGGCTGTGCTCCGAGGCAGACCATTGTGCGTGTGCAGCCTGAAGACCACGAGTGATCCACGCCTAGTCGAGCGGCTGCTGGCACTCGGTGTAGCGGTGAGCACCTCCACAGTTGTAGCACTGTACAGTGCATCCACTGCTACAGCCTGATGAGTGTTGCTGCGGTGATTGCTGCTGGCCCGAGCCACGCTTCTTTTTGCTATTCTTCCCCTGTGATTCTGCTGCCACACCCTGCGTCTGAGTCGGGGTAGCTGGGATGGAAGGGGAAGTGGAAGGCGTGTCAAAGGATGGAGAAGTGAACCGTGAGAGAGGCGTCGGTGGTGACGCGATGACCGGTGCAGCAAGTGAACTCTCCTGGTGGGCGATGGCTGCCTCACAAGCGGATGTCACCTGGAGGAAAAGCTGATGTGTCCAAGGAAGAAGCTGAAGGGAGGTGGAGAAGGGCTCGAGCGCAGCATCATTGTACCTCATGAAAACGTTGGCATGCTCAAGACGGACTTCGATCATGAGCGTGCGAAGCGCCCATTGCTATTTCCCTCCTGTGGTCCCAATGCGTGTGTAGATGCGCATGGCGCGCCACTCGTAAGCGGCTGCGGGCTTGGTAGATCCGTGACGAAGGGAGTGGAAGGCGCGGATGTGAGACGCGCGGGTGGCGTGCGTCTCTGCAGCAAGCACAGACAATGCCAGCTCTCAGCCCTAACGTGGGTCAGCACCCGTGCTTCTGCCGACCTCTCCAAGGAAGGGGCGAAAAAGTTTGCGTGACCTTCCAAACTGCTTGCGGCTGCGCACAACCCCCTGCTTGTGGCCGGCCGGCCAAGCGACCGGCCGGCCACCGGCCGGCCAGCCGCCAGCCGCCGATCGCGGCCTCAGCCGGATCGGCGGCTGAGAGGCCACGAGGGCCTCGAGGGCGAGGCCTCGTGGCCTCGTGCCCTCGCCCCCCCTCGCCCTCCTTGCAAATGAGCAAGAGAGGACAAGGGATAGGGGGAGCGAGAGTGAGGTCAAAACCGCTGGCGCGAAATCGCCAGCGTGCCTCGCACGCGACGATTTTGCGCCAGAATGACAAAAAGAAACTCGAAGTTCGTTTATGACAAACTTTGACGTAAAACAAACGGAATAACTCATGCGAACACACGAGTTCGAGGTAAAAACCCTTGGTTTGGATCCCAAAACCAGGGGTTTGGTTAAAAACGGAAAATGGGCCTCCGGAGACTCGAAATATTCGAGTCTCCCTGCTCTGGGTCGTTGACGACGATTGCCCCTCAGTCTTGCGAAGGGGGTAAACCCCTCACGCGGACTGAGAACGCCATTCTGCGAACTCCGACGATGACTTCAGAGCAGGAGCTGGAGACTCAGCCCGTTACAATGGTTCTCAGAGCGAGACGACCCTCGCGACCAAGGGTTCGACGGAAACGGCGGCTATTACATAGATAAAATGCCGCCGGCAGCTGCGAGCAGCAGCATAAACGCCAGAAGGGACTACGGCATCAATACTTCACGGATTGAAGCGCCGTAAAGTGCGTTCCAGAGTTGGAAAAAAATCCTACTTGTTGCAGCCACTTCCTTCCAGCCTCTTCACACTTCCAGGGGGCTGGGAGGATTTTTGTGGGGCGGGTTGGGGAGTTCCCACCTCTAAAACCCAAAATCCTCCTCATTTTCAAGGCTCCTTCGAACCTCCTTCATCCAAAAATTGGGACAGCGTCCCTCCCCAAGGTTAGGGACTCTCACAACCTGAGAGCACCCTGAAAAGAAGGAGGGTGACAACTTGGGGACTTTTGGCGGCTCCCCCAACGCCGCCGGCTCAAGGAGGACGCCGCCAAGGGGCGCAAGACGCGCAAAGAAGACTCAAGAGGAGGCCAAGGAAGACAAGTAGACAACAAGACAAGAAGAAAAGTAGTGTTTTGTTCTAGACCTTGTACTTGCTTATCTTCTTGCTCCTTGTCTTAGTTTTGTGAGCGGTACTCACAATTCTTGTTACTTCCTTGTATTTTGATTTTCTGTTTTCCTAGATCCTAGTTGCTACCAAGTGCCGTGAGTCACGGCCTAGGAGGACAAGCTTCTAAACCCACGACCTTGTGCCGACGTGGCGGCCTAGGAAAATAGAAATACAAATTGAAATTGCCTCACCAATCGTGAGAGCAACGCGTTAGGAGGCGATTCCTCTTCGTTGTGGGGTGATCCTCACAACAACCTTCACGTGCTAGTTGCACGAGCGACGGGATGGCAAGTGCCGGACCATCTAAGACCAACAAGGGCAAGGTGGTGATGGCGTCACCACGAGCTCTCGACGGACTCCAAGTTTTGGGAGCCGCCGCCGCGAGCACGGTTGCCAACCCAAAGGCAACCGTACCGCCAAGGGCAACCCTACCGCCTAAGGCAACCGACGCCAACCTCGGCGACACCGAGAAGCGTGCGAAGGCCGCAAAGGTGCTTGACGAGCACGTCGACGCGCACATGGGCAACCCCCATGCGACGGACGAGGCAATGGAGGAGGATCTTCCAGAGGAGGACCCCGACGAAGAGCACGACGTCGACGATGGCGAAGGCGACGAGGATCGCGACCATCGCCATCGTCGTGCAACAAACTCGAGCCGATTGCTCGAGAAGGGCAAGACGCTCGCCGCATCGCCTGAAGCTGCCGACGGCAGCGAGACTGCCGAAAGTTGCAAGGGCGTTGAAAGCAGCTACACAGGAAGTTCCCGTGAGAACGAGCCGGATGACGTTGCCGCGAAGGCAATTCGCGATGAACGTCGTAAGCTCGCGGAGTTTGCTGTCGAGGCCGCAGGCCAACTCAAGATCACCACCGGTGGTGGAGATACGGCACCACTCAGAGGAATGGGGGCGGACCCTCCTTCCTACGATGCGGCCGCAATGGGGCAAGGCAGCGCCCACTTGAGCGTCGTCGCCAACGACAGTCTCCTCCGAAAGGTGGGGCTCCTTGGAGGCGTGTACGCGAACCGTACCCTCTTGCTGTGGGTAAGGGTGCACGGACGACGCGAGGCCCTGGAGGCTATCGCCGATGCTCTGACGACATCAGAGCTCAAGTTCACGTTCGCCAACCTGCTGGCCCACGTCGGGCAGAGCATCATGGACCTTGACCGTGATTGCCAGCTGCAGCGCCTCGCCGCTAAGGCTGCACACGAATCCACGGATTCGTGAATCCGTTTCACAAATACCGAATCCGGATCCGGATTCACGAATCCGGATCCAGGTTCAGGTCTCATTTGGGTATTCGCGAATCCTCATGCAAATCCCGGGGGGGGGGGGGGGGGGGGATATTCGGTTCGGGGGATCCGGTTCAACCTCGGGTCTCGCCATAGGACCGGACCGCAAATTCGTATCCTCGAACTATCGAACGTGCCGCTTCGCCGCGAGCGGCGAAGCGGCACTTTCCACGGCGGAAATCTCTTCCCGCTCCCATGCTCCGTGCTTTGTGACATGTGGATGCTGGAAGTCAGATTCGCTGTTTCTTTGTTTTCTATTCGTCGAGACTGAACCTAAGGCTTCCTGGCTGGTCAGGAAGAGATTCGTGACCAGCCACGTGTATCGATCTAGGTACGTGAAATCGATGCGCCCCAGACAATGAACCTAGTCAATGGCGGTTTGGCGCCTCGAACAATCGCACATGTGGGCTAATGCCCCCATTCGATCCCGAATCCGGGCACTGCCTAGTCGAATACACCTCTTTCACAATGGCGGACGACGCCCCACACGTCGATGCTCCTCATGCGGACGACCAGTCCGACAGCGAGTCTGAGGAGGAGGAGTAGGAGCAGATCGGCGACAAGCGCAAACGCCCTGACTCGGTTGTGTGGGGCTGTTTCAAGAAGACGTGCAACACCTCACAGCGAGCTACCTGCCTGCTCTGCACACGCCACCCCAACAACCCCGTCACCATATCGTGCAAGGATGGCGCGACGTCCGCCATGTGGAAGCATCTCCGCAAGGTCCACAAGGAACGGTACGCCAAGCTCAAAGCCATGGTTGCCGCGTCGCAGCTCGAAACTGCCCGTACCGCCGTTGCTGCTGCCGACGCCGACGCTGCTGCAGCTGATCCGGAGAATGCGCCGGTGTCCAGGGGAGCAGCAGGTGTCTGGCTTGTCTTCAAGAAAAAGTACCTGTACAGCTTGCTGTGGAAGCACTTGGTCGACAAAAAATTGTCCTTCGCGTCCATGGACTCGTTTTGGCTGGCGAGGGCATTCTCGCACGCCCACCCTGCTGCTGCGCTCTCGGGGCGCATGACGTTCGCCAGGCTCATCCGGGTGGCTGCACCTGCCTACCGTGAGCGGATCAAAACAGTCTTGGGTGTGGTGACCAGCGGCATCAGCTTCACAACGGACGGCTGGAAAGCCGAGAACAACACAAAGTATCTCGGCCTAGCCGCGCACTGGATCGACACCAACTACAAGGTGCGGGCCATCGCGTTGTCATTCCCGGCCATCTCGCGTGGAGCTACCGCAGAGAACCTCTACAACCTCCTGAAAACCGCGCTACAGCAGTGGGGCTTGTGGGACAGAATGTTCTGTCTCACGGTGGACAATGAGTCTACCAACGACTCGATGATCAACGCCTACCTCATCCCGCACAACGATTCGTTCCAGAAGGCCGGGCACATCCGGTGCCTCGGCCACGTCATCAACCTCGCGGTGGGTGACTTGCTGAAGCAGCCGCGGATCGCTGCCATCCTTTCCCAAGTCCGCGCCATCGCGGTCTTTGTCACTAGAACGCCAACGAGAGAGGAGTCCCTGACCGAGGCGATGAAGGACGCGGGTTTGAAGTACCTCTCACTCCACCTGGACACCGAGACCAGGTGAAACAGCGTGCTTGACATGTGCGAGCGTGTCATCGGCATCAAGGATGTGCTGGAGACGTGGCTTGAGGAGTTCGGCCGTGATGGCGCTCACCTCCGTCCCACTTTCGACGACTGGCAGCTCATCGCGCAGGTGACGGTGATCCTCAAGCCGTTCAAAAGTTTTACCGACGACATTTCCGCCTCCACCTACCCAACTCTGTCTCTCGTCATCCCCTTCTACTCCTCTCTCTTGGAGAAGATGAACGGGTGGCTGGTGAAGGCGCTGGCGGCAGAGAGGAAGAGCAAGCGCAGAGGCAACGCCGGGTGGCTGGACTGCAAGGAGGAGCTGCTGTTGGAGCTGAAACCAGGCATTGTTGCAGTCATTGCAAAGCTTGACAAGTACGTCAAGCTTTGCACTGATCGACACGTGCTGGCGACAGCTTGTGACCCACGGTTCCGTCTCGGATTCTACGAGCGCATCCACCCGAAGATGGGCATCAGCACTCCGGCCGAACTGCAGCTCAAAGTTGTTGACTTGCTGCGGTCATACCACGACACTGTCGTTCAGAACCGAGAGGAAGCAGAGGCCAAGGCTGCTGCACTCGCAGCAGCAACTGCCGCAGCTGCTATGCAGACGTCTCAGTCCCATGGAGAGAGTGCTGCAGCAGCATCGTCTTCTGCCACAACTTCAGCCGGTATGCTGCATATTCTCATTTTGCAACACCGCATTAGTCCATGAATCATTGTTTTCCAGTCCCTCACTCAGAACCTGTCGTCTTGCAGCCAACACAGAAAGTGAGGGAGGCGGGACTGCAAGTGGAACACCACAGCCACGTCGAAGTGAGCGGATCCGCCAGAGTGAAGAGGCCACCATGCTGGAAGCAGCTTTGGAGGACGCCGCCACAGACATGTTCGCCGAGCCGGAGGCCCCCCAAGTGCAGGTCACACCGAGCACGTTGGAGTTGGAGGTTCAGAGCTGGGCAAAGGAAGTGAAGAGGGGCCGTCGGTGCGACATCCTCAAGTACATGAAGAAGCACAAGAAGGCGTTCCCAACTTTTCACCTGGCGTCACTAGACCTCTTTGCTGGTATTGCCATTGTTTTTTCCTACGTCTTGTAATCCCCCAATTCTTCCATTATGTGGTACTCACTGTCCTCTTTCCTGCTTGCAGTTCCAGCAACAAGTACGCCATCAGAGCGCCTCTTTTCTCTCAGCCGACACATCATCACTGATTTTCGGCAGTCACTCATCGACCTCACCATCGAAAACCTCATGCTTTTAAAGTCATGGGTGAATGACCCTCAGCTTGCACATTTCCCAGTGGCTCCCAATGGGGATGTAGCACCAGAGCTTGAAGAGGAAGAGAAGGGTGTCAACCTCCGCCGTCGTGCGGCACAGGTGGCTGAGCAGGAGATGGAAGATGAAGGGGATGAGGGACTGGATGATGAAGATGATGCAGGCACTGCAGCAGAAAGCGATGAGGGAAATGGAGATGCTTAGATGTAGTCTGTAGTTGCAGGCATGCCGTCATGCAAATAGGCATGGTGGTGAATGGGGGCAGGCATGCCGTCATGCTACATGTCTAGTAGTTAGGCCAGGCATGCTGTCATGCAGGTTGTCATGTTCTTAGGGCAGGCATGCTGATGCAATGGTCATGTTTTGAGTGTGTGTCTCATGTGAACCATGTAAAGCTTTCCACCTAACTTCCACATAATGTAAAAGACAATGAATGATTGAAATGCATGCTTGCAAACGGGAACAAGTTCTGAAATCTAACTGAGTTGCCACAAGCTATGCTCCAACAAAGTGTTAGTGCTCAAATTTTAACGAGACAAGTCAGATTCGTCCTGGATTCGGGAATCCATGGGGATTCGCGAATCCAGGACTTGGATTCGTGAATCCGAATCCAAGACAGGATTCGGTGTCACGAATCTGAATCCACCCTCGGATTCACGAACCGGATTCGGTGTGCAGCCTTACTCGCCGTCCATGAGGCAAGCCGCCGATGCAACAACCTCGACAAGGCGTTGCAGAGCGTGGCCCAGGTGCGAATGCAGCAGCAAGTGTAGCATGTCGCAGCTGCGAAGGCCACTGCCGGCGGCAGCGACGACTTGCCTACCTCGACGACTTTGGGGTCGGTCATGAACACGTCCTTCCTTCACAGTGTGGAGATCTTCCAGAAGGGCGTGAAGCTGACCGACTGGCTAAACCGCATGGAGCACATCCTACGTGTCCACAAGGCGCCACTCAGTCAGTGGGGCGACCTTGCCACGACGCGGCTTGAAGACAAACTCTTCAAGTACGCGGTCAAGGAGTGGACTGCGCAGCAGCCGCACCTCGAGTGGCAGCCCATGCCGTGGGAGGCCTTCTGCGCGATTATGCGCAAGAAGTGCACCGAACGTGAGGAGGCGCAGCGCGCCTTCCAAAAGATCAAGGACTTCAAGCAACTGGGCAGCTCGCTCGAATCCTACTTGAGCGAGTTCACCGCACTCGTGGAGGAAGCCGAAAGCTTCACCGAGGGCGATGGCACTCAGACATTCAAGTACCCGGAGTGCATGCTGCTGGAGTACTTGCATGATGGTCTCGCCAGCAAGAAGCTGAAGGACAAGACCACCACGACAACCACTGGCCAAGCTTGGACAAGCTGGAGGGCGTTGCGCGACTACATGAGCGAAGTGTATTCGGCGAACCCGAAACACTACTCTGATGCATGGCCGAACGCGCGTGCACATCAGGGGCGCGTCATGCGCGTGGACGTTGCAGGGGCTGGTGGGTCAGCCGGACAGCGAGGCAGGGCCAAGGGCAAGCAGCCTACGAACCCTCCAGCCAAGAAGGCTGGTGGACACAAGGGTCCCAACAACAAGCGCAGTCGCGAGAATGACGAGCTGGAGGCGGCGTGTGAGCGTCGCAACGCAGCCTTCCGCGAAGGGCTCTGCCACAACTGCATGCAGTCGGGCCACTTTAGGGCTCAGTACCCTGAGGCTGCTGGTGGTGGACAAGAGGCCGCGGCGCTAGCTGCAGCAGCAACACCTCGTGGGGATGGTGTAGCAGGAGGCCGCGGACAAGGCCGTGGACAGGGTCGCGGTCGCGGCAATGGGCCCGGCCGTGGTAACGGACAGGGCCGTAGGGCGAGTTTTCCCCACCCCTGAGTGACGTCAGTGGGGACCACTCAGAGTAAAACTGGATCACGAGTGTGAGTTCATGTTTTCAGACAAGGATGTTGAACAATTTGAGTTTTTGACAAGTTCAAATTTCTCTGTTGTTTTCTCTCTTCTCATTGAACCTCATTTGGCACTTGCTGATCGACATTGTCCACTAAATCTTGCATCACCAGACGAGATGCATGACCGAACCTGCTTAGTGGTGGCGACACCAACCACTGTGCAAGAGTTGTGTAACGTAGTGATTGAAGCAAACGCCCTCAAAGCGATGAGTTCAATCACATTCGCAGTACCTTTAGTCGAAGATTTGGACCCAGTGAAATTTAAAGACAGGAAGGTGCTAGCCAAATTCACACGTGCCCACAAGATGTGGACTCGAGTGGGTGAATCATGGGAGTTGCGACGCCCGTCGTACAGATTTTGTGTTTTATCACAAACTCGGCTTACCGTCGTCGAGTCTATTCACTCAAAAGAGTGGAGGCAACATGACGATGCAGTTCAAAGGACACCTAGCTGGTGCTCCCATGAACGTACTTGCTTACACTGGAGGGTGTTGAGGGGTACGATTACTGCGCTGGTGTTAAGCTCCGATATGGTGAAGACGGCACTGCAATCGGAGCACTGTACGAAAAGTTACGGATTCTACGGTGAATTCCCGGATCCACGTCTACTGGGAATTCTCTTCTTTATAGGCCAGATAAAATCTGGCAACCAGCCCTGAAGCAGTCTAAAGGGCCTGGTGTGTAATATGGTGTGCTGGCATGCGCAAGGGGAGGTTGCGCATGCCTCTAGTTAGCTCTAGCAGGGAGGGGAGCTGCGTACTGCGCAGCACTGCATAGTTGTCTTGGGCAGGGAATCCTATAGCTGACTGGACAGGAATCATGCACCCTGAGCATGAGGCCTACACTGCATCATCAGCCACATGCATAGAGCCCTGGCCCTTCAACCTACATGGGCCAATCTGGAACAAGCTTCAGGAGCCACCTGATCGACGGATCTGATGCAACAGCATGGCAAGATCAACTGCCGTCAGAGAAAAGCCTGCAGAGCAAGCAACCTCCTGGAGAAGCTGCACCTGAACACCTGATGAAGCTTCCTCAACAAGGAAGCTTCTCCCTGAACCTGCAAGGATGCCAGTAACAACTCTGACCTATAGGAAGCTTCTCCTGGAAGGAAGCTTCCCCAAGAGGCAGCAGACCTGAACCACCTGAAGGAAGCTTCTCCTTCAGGTGGTCAACTTGCCAGGACCTCAGGTATAAAAGGAGAAGCTCCTCTCAGTTCAGAATCATCTCAGCATCTCAGTTTTCCACAAACACTCAGCCCTGCTCAAGCCTCTGACTCTGGAGCCCAGACCAAGACTCTGCTGGAGATCCCTCCAAGGCCCCTGTAAGCCTGGCAAGGCATGCCAGCCTGGGTGGAGGCTGCCCTGGAGGCCAGCCAAGACCCTTGCCACGACGGCCTGGAGGGCCTAGCAAGGTGTTTCCCCTCTGTGGGCCACGAGCTGTGCTAGCCTAGCTTGCCTAGGATTTTTCCATGTACCATAATTGTACTTTGTATCAATCAAGATTTCAGTCCAGATTCCCAACCCTTGCCCTGTTATTGTACATGCTGCACTGCTGATCACCCAAAGATCCTATCAGCAAGGGTCCTAGCCCTTGCTGCCTGTCTCACAAAATCAACATGGTATCAGAGCACTAGGCGGTGCTCTCATCAGTTTGCAGCAGCAGTAGCAGCAGACTACGTTGGTGGTGGAGACGTTCTCCACCAGCCCTGTACAAGTGCTGAGCCAGAGGCGGAGGTGACGCCACTTCACGCGCTTGAGCGACGTTCCACCTGCACAGAAGCACGAGGAACATGGAAGAGGAGAACTCTCAGTCAGCTTCTCCTGCACTTGATGACCAATCAGTTTTGCATGGCATGCGCATGGGCCAAGAGCAGGGGCGCCATGTCGCAGACCACGCACAACGCCAGGCTATAGAGGCGCAACGCTTGGCGGAGGAGGCGCAACGTATGGCGCAACAAGAAGCCGCAGCACGTCAAGCTGTGGAGCAAGAGAGGGAGGCGCTGAGGCAGCAGATTGCCGCTCAAGAGCTCCTACGTCAACAGGAGCAGCTTACCCATGCAGCTCAAGCATCGCAGACGCAGCAGCTACAACAGTCACATGCGGCTCAAGCAGCCCAAATCACACAACTTCAGTAGCAGCTGGCATGGGCTCAGCAACAGCAGCTTCAACAGCAGCAGCAGATGCAGTGGCAACATGGTTCACAAGGATCGTCTGCACATCTGCCTCAAGTGAGCCCTCCCCCAGTCATGCAACCAGCCATGTCTCCACAAGTGCAGCCGGTCGCAGCACCACAAGGAGGCATGCCACAGCCGTTTGTGGCTCAATAGCCACAACCAGCTCCGATGGTGCCACCAATGGCACACTATCAGCAGATGTACCATGGACTAGGACCGGAACCCTTTGTGGCACAACCAACACCAGTTCAGGCAGGAGCAGCAGTACCACCTCAAGGGCCGCAGCCAATGGCACAAGGCTATGTGCCACTCCCACATGCGGCAGCACAAGGCAAAGCGTACCAAGGCCTGGAGGACGGTGTGCCTCAAGCAGCAGCCTCACTACATCTGCACAAGCTTAAGGTTGACAAATTTGTTGGCAAGAACTTCCTGCACTAGGCACACAAGTTCAAACAAGCGGCCCAGATACACGGCATCTGGAAGTTCTACAACGGCTACTACACGCCTCCGCCCCCAGGGTCGCTCTCTAGCGTGGTGGCTGAGTACAACTACTTCACCAGAGCCGCCTTCATGGTGCTGGACGACCATCTGACTCCTCGTATCCAACAAGCCATACGGATGTACGAGGAGACTGCTGAGCCAGCTCGCCAGGCTTGGTCCTACGTGCTACGGACCTACATATCTGGCGATTCAACCTTCAAATCTCACCTCCTGACGGAACTGTCGCACATCAACCTCAATGGCTTCGACAACATCAAATCCTACATCAACAAAGCGAAGTCACTTCGCGACACGTCTCTGAGCCTGTGTTCGTGACCTTTCTCCTCAACGGTCTGACTGGGGACTGGGATGACGTTCGGAAGGTACTCAAGTTCAAGCATGAAGCGGAGCTCACAGAAGCATACGTTTGCAAGATGCTTCTGACAGAGCAACGTGACCGGCACCTGACAAGAGAAAAGGAGAGAATCCTGAGCAATGCAACTTACCAAGGTGTGAGTGCTGCCGTGTCCACTGCTCAGCCCTCACGGAACAGCCAGTCCACAAGGAACTCCACATCCACCCAGTTGTCCGCCCACTCTGAACCAAACGCTAGCACCCGAAGTGCACGCGGCCAGAATGCAGGGTCACGTCCTCTAGTGGAATGCCATCATTGCAAGAAGATTGGGCACATGAAGCGGGAGTGCAGGAAAAGGATGTGGGATGAGGAACAAGCCAGGCGACAACAACGTTACAAAGCAAACAACTCAGGAGGAAAGGGGGAGAAGAAGGCTGCTGGCGGTAAGGAGAAGCAACCTGAGAGAGGCGTGAACAAAGAGGCAGGGAAGCAGGATGGAGGCAAGGAGATGCAGTTCGACTACACAGGATCTGTCTTCCAGCTCTCAACTAAGCAGAGTGATGAGCTGGTACGCTCCACCTACGTGTGGTACCTTGACAGTGGGTGCACTTCACATATCACCCATGACAAGGCCTGCCTCCACGAGCTGGAACCCTGCTCCAAAGGCTTCGTCACCGTTGCGAACAAGCGGCAAGTGCCAGTTTTGGGCAAAGGAAAAATGACTGTGACTGGGTACGACGGTGCCCAGGTCAAGTTCGGGGACGTGTTGTACATACCTGAGATCGCGGTGAATCTCCTGTCACTCGGGCAGCTGATGAAGAGGGGCGCACGGATCGTCAGCAATGGACAGCATGTCATCCTGAAGAGCCGTGAAGGCCAGACCTTCGCCAAAGGTCGCCTTCTTCCGCACAGCATGATAGAGCTGGACTTTGCAGCACCAGCTCCAACAAAAGGGCCAGATACGCCCTTCGCAGCAGCTAGTCTCCACCAGGTTTCTGGCGCAAACCTCAGTTTGTGGCACAAACGACTTGGCCACATCAGCAACCAAACCGTACAGACAATGCAGAAGCAAGAACATGTGAACGGACTTGATATCAAGGAAAGTGGCAATAAGGATGCAGCAGAACCTTGTGAAGACTGCGTGCGGGCCAAACTACCACGACAGATGTTCCCTCTGGCTACGAAATGCGACGTCAGCCAGAAGCTGAAGCTGGTCCACACCGACATTTGTGGACCTCTACCAACAGCCACAGTCTACGGAGGGCATCGCTACTTCTTGCTCTTCGTTGAAGATGCCACAAGGATGGTGTAGAGCTATCCACTCCGCACAAGGGATGAAGCACCAACATGCTTCTTTAAGTGGCTAGCAATGGCTGAGAGGCAAAGCAACGGAAAACTACAGGTTCTACGCTCAGATGGTGTTGGTGAGTACACCAGCACTGAGTTTGCCACTCAACTGGAGGATCTCGGCATCGTGCAACAGTTCTCTACGCCCTACACTCCGCAGCAGAATGGCGTGGCGGAGAGAGCAAACCGCACAATGCAAGAGACGCTGAAGTCGATGCTGCTTGGTGCGCAGCTCGACAACTCTTGGTGGCCATTTGCACTCCGACAAGCAGTGTGGGTACAAAACCGGGTGCCACACGTGTCGCTACCAAGCATGACACCCTTCCAAGCATGGCACAATGACAAACCAGACATCTCCATGCTACGCACCTTTGGGTGCATGGCCCTGCTCCATGTCCCAAAGGAACGTCGGCGGAAGCTAGCAGACAAAGCAACATGGGGGGTCTTCCTCGGACAGAGCCCTAACATGAAGGGATGGGAGTTCTTCGACATAGACTCCCATCGCATCATCACCAGCAGAGATGCTATCTTCTTTGAGAACCTGACGCGCTCTGACTGGGAGACTAAGCAGTCTAGTGAGCCCGCTCTACTCCAAACTTTCTACGACTCTTACGTGGAGAC
The DNA here is from genome assembly GCA_023375785.1 of Penium margaritaceum. NCBI lineage: Eukaryota > Viridiplantae > Streptophyta > Zygnematophyceae > Desmidiales > Peniaceae > Penium > Penium margaritaceum. The sequence continues at coordinate 89,640 of SZWC01006559.1, forward strand.
GCTAAAGGAGGGAGAAGGCGACAGTGTACCACTCACCCTTCTTGATCTGGAGAAGACAAATGCGCAGCCGGTGGCCCCGCGTGTGACCCTCGACACTCGCCGGGACGAACGCATCACCACTGACCATGAGGCGCTCATAGCACCTCATGACAAAACTAAGGCCGTGGGAGTGCAGAATGGTGCGCATGCGGCGGGGAAACCACAGGATGAAGCTGCCCGGCATCCGGGGCGCCTCACGTGCCTCCTGCGACAGCAATTACAACAAGAAGAAGAGCAGGAGATTAATGAAGCAAATTTGGCTATCACGGCCTGCTCCATCTACAAAGAGGCGGATGATGTCCTGGCGGACTTCACCACAACGCACCTCGCAGCTCTCGTCTCAGCAAGC
>SZWC01006559.1:90108-120761 GCA_023375785.1 Penium margaritaceum
TGGCTATCACGGCCTGCTCCATCTACAAAGAGGCGGATGATGTCCTGGCGGACTTCACCACAACGCACCTCGCAGCTCTCGTCTCAACAAGCAAGCTACCGCCTGAGCCCAAGACTCTGAAAGAAGCTCTGCAAGGCGAGCATGCTGCACAGTGGAAGGCAGCACTTGACGCAGAATACCAGAGTCTCATGGATCAGGGGACTTGGGAGCTTACAGAGCTTCCATCCGGCTCTCGCCCTGTGGGGGTGAAGTGGGTGTTTCGCGTCAAGACAAAAGCCGACATGAGCATTGACAAGTTCAAGGCCCGCCTCGTGGCAAAGGGGTTCACGCAAGTTGAGGGGAAAGACTTCTTCGACACCTACGCTCCCGTGAGCCGCTACACCACCGCCCGCATCATGCTGGCGGTTGCAGCTGTGATGGACTACGAGGTGCAGCAGCTCGACGTAAAAAATGCTTTTCTGCATGGTGAGATGGATACGACCGTCTACATGAAGCAACCAGAGGGTTACGACGACGGGAGTGGTAGAGTGTGTAAATTGGTGAAGAGTTTGTACGGACTGAAACAAAGCCCCCTACTCTGGTACAGAAAGCTGCAAGCAGTGCTGGAGTCTCTTGACTTCGAGCCTTCAGCATACGACGACTGTCTCTTCCTACATTGGCCATCATCAGACACAAAACCAGACTGCTACGTGCTAGTCTACGTCAACGACCTTCTCATCATAGGTCCGTCGGCAAAATTCATCAAAGCCACAGCGACGGCCATGGCAAAGGAAGTCAATGTGACACTCATGCCCAGTTTTGAGTTTTACCTGGGCATGAACATTGAACGGGACCGCGAAGCACATACGCTTCGCCTGAGCCAGAAGACGTACGCTCGCAAAGTTTGTGAGCGATTCAACGTTTCTGATCGACAAGTCCCAACACCTCTGTCACAGCAGCAGCTGACACATCAGGGACAGAGGGGGAGGAGCGAGACTGACTATCGCAGCAGAGTCGGCTCACTGATGCACGCAGCAAGTTGCACACGACCAGATTTGCAGTTCGCCGTANAAGTCAATGTGACACTCATGCCCAGTTTTGAGTTTTACCTGGGCATGAACATTGAACGGGACCGCGAAGCACATACGCTTCGCCTGAGCCAGAAGACGTACGCTCGCAAAGTTTGTGAGCGATTCAACGTTTCTGATCGACAAGTCCCAACACCTCTGTCACAGCAGCAGCTGACACATCAGGGACAGAGGGGGAGGAGCGAGACTGACTATCGCAGCAGAGTCGGCTCACTGATGCACGCAGCAAGTTGCACACGACCAGATTTGCAGTTCGCCGTAAGCAACTTGGTACGCGGCAACCAGACGTGTACAGAGGGAGCATGCAAGGAGCTAGACAGAGCTCTGGGCTACCTCAAAAGTACAGGAGACACAAATCTGCTCTTTGGAACGACTGACAGCCTCAACCTTGAGTGCTACGTCGACGCAGATTTTGGAGGAACGGAGGAAGACCGCCGGAGCACTACGGGTTTCGTGTGCTTGCTTGGCGGAGCAGCAGTATCCTGGACCAGCAAACAACAGAACCTCATCACACTCAACTCCGCAGAAGCTGAGTACGTGGCAGCTACATCAGCTGCACAGGAGGTCACGTATCTCCGTAACCTCCTGGAGGACATCGGATTCGCTCAAACGCAGCCGACAAAAATTTTCGTCGACAACAAGTCTGCGATAGACCTCGCAAAATCGACGAAGTTCCAGGGCTGAACAAAGCACATCGACATTCGTGGGCACTGGATTTGTTCAAAAGTCCGCGACGGCACAGTCAAGCTAGTGCATGTGCCAGGATCCAGCCAAGCAGCAGATTTCTTGACGAAGAGCGTCCTGAAGGACGTGTTCTATAGATGTATGGAGCAGTGTGGTCTCACCTCTAACGCCCTCTCACAGTATGTGCGGAAGCGGCCAGTCGTGGACGGGACGCGGAAGTCAAACACGCGGAGCTCCGCCATGGCGCAAGCCTGTTTTGTGCACACAAACATCGCATGCTTCATGGTGCACGTAATAGAAACAGTAGCGGGCACAGGAAATGCAAGGGCAGGGCATCGGCGGGATCCACGTGTGAGCGGATTTGCTCACGCATCACCTCAAAGACCGGCAGATTCTCTGGCTGCAGATGGGCGCTCTACAAGTCGCCGCGGTTATCATGGACCGCGGGATGGTGCGGGGCGATTTGCAAAATCGACTCCAAAAATTACCTCTTCGGAGGAACATGAAATTTTCAGCGGGCTTCAGCTCATCGCCACAGCGCCAACAGCACCGCAGCGGATTGTTCAAGCTGGAGAAGGGCAGCAGTCTGATTTGCAGCTTCTTCCAGCTAAGTCTTTGCTGCCATCAACAACAATTTCTGTTGAAGGATATGCCGGCGAAGCAGATTCTGTAACTGCTACAGCAGGACCTGTCGCAACTAAAACCAACTGCGGCGCAGCTCAAAACGGTCGAGACCAGAATCTCGACCTCGGAGGAAAAAGACAAAAAAGGCTTGCCGCGCATGTGCAAGCAGCCGGAGCAGCTTTAGCAGCTTGCGCAGCTAGCGCGGCTGCGAGTTCGGAACGGCCGCGGCGAGCAGGTAGGGGTGCCGAGAACGCGACAAAGGAAAAAAAAAACAACAAGGCAGCGAGCGAGGCAGCGAGCAATCGGCCATGGATGCCGCGGCCGCTCGCGAAGCTGCCTCCTTGCTGCTGACGTCAGCATGCGAGGGGGAGCGAAGTGAGGGCCCGCTTACTCAGTGAGGCCAGCGTGCGAGCGCAACTTCAACTATTCGCGGCGGAGGACATGAAAAAAAAAACGCGGCGGACAAGACATGGCACAAGCAAGTGAAGCAAGCTGCGTGCAGTGTCTCCTAGACTTCGCATCAGCAGCAGCCTCAACAGCAAGTTTATGTCCGACGCACGCAGCCAGTGTCGAGCAGAACGGGACCTTTCCTCCTGGCGCAAAAACGGAAGACGCACCCCAGATTTGGTGGAAGAACGCGCGAACGACCACCGCGGACAAGCTGAGCAAGAACGACGGTTTTCAGTCGACAAGTCGCGGACATCAAGGAATCAAACGGGTCTGTCAGAGGGAGAGGAACAGTACAGCAGCTGTTACTGCTACAGACAAGCTGCTCGCGACTGAAAACGGCAAGGACGATCTCCAGAACGTCCAGGGCGACTTTTGTACTGCTCCAGCGATTGGAGAGTCAACAGACGACCCAGAAACAATTTTTCTGGAAGATTCTCCACCTGAAAAAGAGGAGGAAGGTTGGAGGAAGGAGCACGGGGGCCAAGGCTATCATGCAGAATCTCGTCGCCAGGAGCAACATGAGGAGTTGTTTCTGCATGAGGCAAGCGACGATTTTCTAGTGGCCCGAACTCGACCCAACAATTTTTGGGTATGACAGCTTGCAGCAATCACTGACAGAAAGCCCAAAAATAGGTCAAGAAGTGACCCCGGCACCGATTCAAGAGGAAATATGTTTTTCCTTGGGTGCAGAAGCAGATATCGACAATTTTCCGGATTTCCCATTCACCGAGGAGGATACTCGGCTCCATTTCCTCGACAAAGATTTTTGGGAGTCACTCGAGGAATTTTTTGGGAGCGCGCAAGAGTGACACGGTACAAATCACCAGCACACCAATCGAGGGGGAGTGTTGAGAAGTACGATTACTGCACTGGTGTTAAGCTCCGATATGGTGAAGACGGCACTGCAATTGGAGCACTGTACGGAAAGTTACGGATTTTACGGTGAATTCCCTGATCCACGTCTACTGGGAATTCTCTTCTGTACAGGCCAGATAAAATCTGGCAACCAGCCCTGAAGCAGTCTAAAGGGCCTGGTGTGTAATATGGTGTGCTGGCATGCGCAAGGGGGGGTTGCGCATGCCTCTAGTTAGCTCTAGCAGGGAGGGGAGCTGCGTACTGCGCAGCACTGCATAGTTGTCTTGGTCAGGGAATCCTATAGCTGACTGGACAGGAATCATGCACCCTGAGCATGAGGCCTACACTGCATCATCAGCCACATGCATAGAGCCCTGGCCCTTCAACCTACATGGGCCAATCTGGAACAAGCTTCAGGAGCCACCTGATCGACGGATCTGATGCAACAGCATGGCAAGATCAACTGCCGTCAGAGAAAAGCCTGCAGAGCAAGCAACCTCCTGGAGAAGTTGCACCTGAACACCTGATGAAGCTTCCTCAACAAGGAAGCTTCTCCCTGAACATGCAAGGATGCCAGTAACAACTCTGACCTATAGGAAGCTTCTCCTGGAAGGAAGCTTCCTCAAGAGGCAGCAGACCTGAACCACCTGAAGGAAGCTTCTCCTTCAGGTGGTCAACTTGCAAGGACCTCAGGTATAAAAGGAGAAGCTCCTCTCAGTTCAGAATCATCTCAGCATCTCAGTTTTCCACAAACACTCAGCCCTGCTCAAGCCTCTGACTCTGGAGCCCAGACCAAGACTCTGCTGGAGATCCCTCCAAGGCCCCTGTAAGCCTGGCAAGGCCTGCCAGCCTGGGTGGAGGCTGCCCTGGAGGCCAGTCAACCTGGAGACTGCGCCAAGACCCTTGCCACGACGGCCTGGAGGGCCTAGCAAGGCGTTTCCCCTCTGTGGGCCACAAGTTGTGCTAGCCCAGCTTGCCTAGGATTTTTCCATGTACCATACTTGTACTTTGTATCAATCAAGATTTCAGTCCAGATTCCCAACCCTTGCCCTGCTATTGTACATGCTGCACTGCTGATCACCCAAAGATCCCATCAGCAAGGGTCCTAGCCCTTGCTGCCTGTCTCACAAAATCAACAGAGGGGACGACCCTTTTGTTAGCCTTGGCTTTACCCGACAGGTTGGCCTGAAGTACGAGCCATCAAATGGCGCAGTTGTTGTTGGTGACAACCGTACGGTACCCGTGATCGGTACTTGTAAAGCAGAAATTTGTACTCAAGGGTACACACAAAGTGTCACGTTGAAGGTACTCAACCTTCTTGACCCGTTTGATGTGGTGCTAGGCGATCCTTGGCTCCGTGACAACAAGGCTCTAATGTGCTTTGAATCAAAGCGTTTGATCCTCCGAAAAGGACAACGCCGCTTTACGCTGATTCCGAGTACGGAATTATCACCGACCCGACTCAAAGTCCATGCCAGCTTGTCTGCAATGTAGGTCAAGAGACGTATTCGACAAGGTTGTCGATACTTCTTGGCTCAGCTGCAGAGAGTGGAGGACGACGTGACGGAAGACATGCCACAAGAGATCAGATCTCTATTTGCGGAGTTCTCGGATGTATTCCAAAACCCACCGGCTGGGCTTCCACCAGAAAGACACATGGGCCACACGATTCTACTGCAACCGGAGGCGACTCCTCCGTTCAGACCCATGTATCGCCTTAGTCCAGCAGAAAGGCGAGAGGCCGAACGCCAAATCAAAGAGTACCTTGCAAAAGGATGGATCGAGCCAAGAAGCTCGCCGTACGGTGCGCCGATCCTTTTTGTGAACAAAAAGGATGGTGGTTTATACATGTGCGTAGATTACCGGGCGTTGAACAAGCTGACGGTGAAAAATCGATTCCCCTTACCGTGAATTGAGGACCTTTTTGACCAACTCCAAGGCGCAAAAGTATTCTCGTCCTTGGATTTGTCTCAAGGGTACCATCAAATCCGCATCACGGAAGATGATGTGCCCAAAACCGCGCTTCGAACGCACATGGGACACTATCAGTTCCGAGTGTTATGCTTCGGGCTTACAAATGCCCCAGCAACTTTCCAAGGAGAAATGAACCGAACGTTCGCCAAGCAACTCGGACAGTTTGTCTTGGTTTACCTAGATGACATCCTGGTTTTCTCCAAATCAATGGAAGAGTACATAGAACATCTGCGCAAAGTTCTCGCAATCCTTCGGGAACAGAAGTTCTATGCAAAAGTGAGCAAGTGCAAGTTTGCACAAGATGAGCTCGAGTACCTTGGACACATCGTCGGCAAGGACGGCATCCGCGTTGACCCACAAAAAGTCCAAGCCGTTGTGGACTGGCCACGTCTCGAAAGTGTTGGGCAGATTCGGTCTTTCCTCGGCCTTGCAAACTACTTTCGACGGTTTATGCAAGGGTATTCAACCCTGGTAGCACCGCGAACGAGGCTCACGCGAAAAGACGTGCGTTGGGAATGGACATCTGATTACGAGAACGCTTTTCTCAAAGTCAAAAAGCTTCTCTCCATGGCCCGTCCTAGCTCTTCCGGATCCATCGCAACCGTGGGAGGTTCGATGTGATGCGTCGGTAGTTGGACTTGGAGCCGTCCTTATGCAGAACGGTCACCCAGTTGCGTATGAGAGCCGGAAGCTCATACCCACGGAAACGCGGTACACGACTGGGGATCAAGAGCTCCTTGCAGTAGTACACGCTTTCAAGATGTGGCATTGCTACCTCGAGGGTGCTGAAGGGGGTGTGACGGTCGTGACCGACCATAATCCATTGGTGTTTTTCCAAACGCAACCGAACCTATCAAGACAACAGGCGCGTTGGAGCGAATACCTGAGTCGATTCTCGTTCACATGGGAATATCGGCCAGGACGCATCAATGTGGCCGATCCACTAAGCCGACAGCTTGTGGAAAGCAACCACCGAGGGCAGTGGGTGTTTTATGGCCACTGCAACAACATCCGTACAACCACCAGGTCCCCCTGCACCTCTGCGGCAACCACCACGAGAGATTATCCATTACAACGATTTTGTAAACAGGATCCGGATGGGATACTGTGTGGATTCTTGGTTTCAAGACTCTCAAAATCTGGACAAGTACGGCTTGGTGGAGGCCACAGGAATCTTCTGGCACGGAGAACAAGTTGTTGTGCCAAACTCGGGAGACCTTAGAGCAAAGGTTATCTCCTAGTTCCTCGACCCGCCGGTCGCAGGTCACGTGGGACCCCGAAAGACCGGACACGCACTCTCGGACCACTATTGGTGGCCAGGGTGGAGTGTCGATGTCCGTAAGTATTGCATGACATGCGACCCATGTCTTTGGAATAAGGCTAGTAACAAGAAGCCCGCGGGACTCCTCCAGCAGCTTGCCATTCCTGGGACTCCATGGGAGTGCGTCAGTATGGACTTCATTACTGGTCTTCCGGACACGGCACGTGGCCATGATGCAATACTAGTGGTTGTGGATCTTTTGACGAAGATGACACACTTCATTCCTACAACCACTGACGTGAACGCAGAGGAGACTGCTCGTCTCTTCTTTGAGGGTGTTGTAAAGTACCACGGCTTGCCGTTGCGTATTATCTCCGATCGAGATCAAAAATTTGCTAGTAAGTTCTCGCAAAAGATGCACGAGTACTTCGGCAGTGAGTCGCAAATGTCGACAGCATTTCACCCTCAAACGGATGGACAAACAGAGCGCATGAATCGCACTCTGGAGCAGATGCTCCGCATGTACGTGGACCCTACCATGCATGTTTGGGACGAATTCCTAGCACCGACAGAGTTTGCGGTGAACAACTCGGTGAACGAGTCCACACAGTTCACACCGTTTGTGTTGAACAGTGGTCGGCATCCAGTGGTACCCTCTTCATTGGTGAAGAGTGGGAGTACAGGAGGGCAGGTTCCTTCCGCTTAAGCCTTTGCCGAGCGCATCGACTCCTTGTTACAAGAGGCGAAGGGTCACCTTCAAGCAGCTTGGCAGCGACAAAAGGCATATGCCGACAAAGGTCGCCGGGAGGTGTCGTTTGACATCGGTGACAAAGTGCTGCTTAGCACTAAAAACCTTCGGTTGAAGTCGCCAGGGGCAAGAAAACTTCTACCGAAGTGGATTGGGCCGTTTCCCATTGTGGCACGCATCGGGCCAGTGGCATACCGATTGCTACTTCCGCCGAGTATGAAGATACATGACGTGTTTCATGTGAGCCTGCTGGCTCCATACACGGCAGAAGGAACCGTTCAGCCACCGCCAGCAGTCCTGGCTGCCGACGGCCAATACGAGGTCCTTCGCCTACTCCAGCACCGAGAGCGTACTCTTCGGTCGCGNATGCTCCGCATGTACGTGGACCCTGCCATGCATGATTGGGACGAATTCCTAGCACCGGCAGAGTTTGCGGTGAACAACTCGGTGAACGAGTCCACACAGTTCACACCGTTCGTGTTGAACAGTGGTCGGCATCCAGTGGCACCCTCTTCATTGGTGAAGAGTGGGAGTACAGGAGGGCAGGTTCCTTCCGCTCAAGCCTTTGCCGAGCGCATCGACTCCTTGTTACAGGAGACGAAGGGTCACCTTCAAGCAGCTTGGCAGCGACAAAAGGCATATGCCGACAAAGGTCGCCGGGAGGTGTCGTTTGACATCGGTGACAAAGTGCTGCTTAGCACTAAAAACCTTCGGTTGAAGTCGCCAAGGGCAAGAAAACGTTTACCGAAGTGGATTGGGTCGTTTCTCATTGTGGCATGCATCGGGCCAGTGGCATACCGATTGCTACTTCCGCCGAGTATGAAGATACATGACGTGTTTCATGTGAGCCTGCTGGCCCCATACATGGCAGAAGGAACCGTTCAGCCACCGCCAGCAGTCCTGGTTGCCGACGGCCAATACGAGGTTCTTCGCCTACTCCAGCACCGAGAGCGTACTCTTCGGTCGCGCATTGTCAGGGAGTACCTAGTTCATTGGGCCGGTTGTGGACCTCAACAGAATTCATGGGAGCCCGAATCTCGGTTGCCCACAGGGGTGGTCAACGAGTAGTGGAGCGAGCTTGCAGCTCGCACAGATCGACGCGTGGCGGGAGGTACCACCTGAACGCGGGTAAAGTGAACAACATCCCCACAGGGCAGCATTCATGGACAGCGACCATAGGAGGTTGGGGACGCCCAACATGGTTGTCGCGCGGACGCTCCAGCCTAAAGGGGGGAGGCCGCTAGCCCTGCTGACCTACAAGCTGCAGCTTAGGTCTAAGTACCATGCACATGTTCATGTTTAGCTGGTGATTGAAATCATTAATTTTCTTTCACAATGTTGATGACTCACTGACTGACAATCCTACTTGTTGTTCATGAACCGGGACGGTTCATAACAAGTGGGGAGGAATGTAGCGGGAGGGCCGGTTCGGCCCTCCTTCCTCGCTGATGCGAGGGGTGGTTGCACACCACCCCTCGCGTCAGCGAGGGCTGGCCGGCGGCCAGCAATTCGCTGGCTGTCGGCTAGCTTGCTGCCGGCCGGCTGGACGGCCGGCGGCCGGCCAAGCGACCGGCCGGCCACCGGCCGGCCAGCCGCCAGCCGCCGATCGCGGCCTCAGCTGGATCGGCGGCTGAGAGGCCACGAGGGCCTCGAGGGCGAGGCCTCGTGGCCTCGTGCCCTCGCCCCCCCTTGTCCTCCTTGCAAATGAGCAAGAGAGGACGAGGGATAGGGGGAGCGAGAGTGAGGTCAAAACTGCTGGCGTGAAATCGCCAGCGTGCCTCACACGCGACGATTTCGCGCCAGAACGACAAAAAGAAACTCGAAGTTTGTTTATGATGAACTTCGACGTAAAACAAGCAGAATAACTCGTGCGAACACACGAGTTCGAGGTAAAAACCCCCGGTTTGGGTCCCAAAACGAGGGGTTTGGTTAAAAACGGAAATGGGCCTCCGGAGACTCGAAATATTCGTGTCTCCCTACTCTGGGTCGTTGATGACGATTGCCCCTCAGTCTTGCGAAGGGGGTAAATCCCTGACGCGGACTGAGAACGCCATTCTGCGAACTCCGACGACGACTTCAGAGCAGGAGCTGGAGACTCAGCCCGTTACATCCGTTAAAATTAAAATCAAAGCCCAATATAATGAAACATTTTTGTTCATTTACAAGGGAGTTGCAAAGGCCATCATCATTGTTCATTACATTTTGTGGGCCCCTAGTCAAAAGTCCTTCAAAGAAGGGGAGGGGGGTGGAGGGGGGACTGTCGCAACACCAAGATGATATCCAAATTCTATCTAGGACGTCCCAATATTATTACCATGAGGGTAGAGTGAATAATTTTATATTTGAAATAATCTTTCAAATCCTTTAGGGAATTCTCGCCCTTTTACCCAATCCGCGAGGGGGTGTTGGTTTGTGTGGCTTCCACACGTCACTAGCAATGATGCGGCGATTATCTGTATACCCAGTCCTGGTGAGCATGACGACATGATGCATGATGCGGACGCAGCTGGCGCCAAGGCACCAACGAGTGGTGGCTCCGTGTACTAACAGGTGCCAAACAGCTGCCACAACATACCGGGTGCTTGCCAGGGTCCTTTCGGGATTTTCTACAGACGCTAGAGTTTTCTCGGTGGACTGGCTCTCGAGGCTGATTTGCATGTTCTGCATTGTCTGTCCACCGATCAATGTCGGGCTTGTACGTGTAACCAGTTGTAGGGTCTGGCTCAAGATTCTGCATCTCTAGGCTTAGACGGTGGTGCGTTTGGATACCTGTGCGTAGGTTTATGGCCAAAATTGTGATTTTAGGCCAGTTTAGGACAAACTGACACTACGCGTGCGTCACTTGCCGTGAGCCGCAGCAGGTATTTATGTTGTGTTCTTGTCAGTTGTCATCTCTCTTTGCAATTAAATTCATTTTGAGCTTCTTGACACTATGTACGTGTCCCTACCCAGACCCTTGCAGTTTTATCTCTGACTTGTGACTGCTATCACACGCTGACGTAGCGCTGACGCCTAGTGTTGTGGCAAGTGGTTAGGAAGGTTCTAGGGATTTTCTATTGGTATCAGAGTAGGCGAGCTACAGCTCGTGCTGGTGTGCAGCAGAGACGCAACAGCAGTAGCAGCAGTGAGTGGCAACAGCAATAGCCACCCATAGAAGCAGCTGCAAGTCCTAGGAGGATCCATCACAGGTACGTGCAGCAGAGGCAACGGCGGCAGTAGCATGTGATATCGGCAATGGCAGCGGCTGTTTGAGCCGCGTGCAACAGTAGTAACCAGCGGTGGCAGTAGCCACACCAGCCGGGAAGGCAGCTGCGACCGCAGCCACTATAGCCAATGCGGCAATAGCAATCGCAGCCACGCAGCTGAGCCATCGCGTAGCAGCAGTAGCAACCATGTGACTACTGACCAGCAGCAGTGCAGTGGCAGCAGGACAGCACAGCAGCAGGGCACCACAGTAGTAGTGTGCCAGTAGCTTCTACGCAACAGCCTCGCAACAGCTGCAGCAGGAGCAACGCGGCTGCTCACCAGCAGCCGTGTACGAGTAGCAGGGCAGCGCAACAGTAGCATGCCAGTAGCCAGTGCGCAGCAGCCTAGCAACAGCATGCAGCAGTAGTGCACAATACCGCCTTGCAGCAGTCGTAGCAGCTGCAGCAGTAGCAGCATCGCGCGGCAGTAGCCGCAGCAGCTGCGGCGACGATGAGCAGCTGCAGCGTGTAGTCGTAGTTGCACACGTGCATAGCAACACCAACAGTAGCACGCGCAGCAGGGGCAGCCAAGGCAGCAGTAGCACCTGCTGCTGCCCCCATCGCGGAAGGCAGGAAGCTGCCTTGTAGCTTCCCGCGACGAGTTCACGGCAAGCTCGCAGCGAGATCGCAACGAGCTCGCGGTGAGCTTGCGGTGATCGGCGAGTCCGCCGATCAGCACGCCCGCCGATCGACGAGCTCGTCGGATGGATGAGCTCACCGTGAGGGTCAAGCCAGGCAGCCAAAGGAAGAAAAAAGGAGGGGGAGAGGAAAAGGGGGGGTCCCAGGGTGGGCCACCCCAAGACAACCCCAAAAGGGGCACCTGAGGAGGTGGCACCTGAAGAAAAAAATGGGAGTGAAAAAAAAGAAAACCAGGTGCACCCATGTGTTGGTGCACTAACTCGCCGTCGGCAAATGACGGCAACCGTAGCAGCAGCAATGGCAGTGTGAGAAGCGGTAGTAGCAGCAGCGGCGAAGGTGGTCTGAGGCCATAGTCGTTGGCTGACAACGGCAACCGGAGCAGCAGCAGAAGTCATAGCAATAGCAGCACCAAAGGCGACTTGAGGCCGCACGGCAGCCACACGATAGACATGTAGTCGGACATCAACGTACCACCAGCGTGGTGGTGGCCGTCCTCGTGGCAGCGGCATCTGAGACACTGTTCTTTGATCACCCGGCTCCTCCTGTGGCCTTGTGCCAGCGGGAGCAAGTGTCTTTTACAATCACCCACGCCAGGCTCCTAAGATGAGCACACCGGCATGGCAAGGGGCGCAGCCGACACCTTGGCTCTCACCGGTAGTGCAGGTGTGGTAGGCGCCACAAGCACAGCGGCAGTTGCAGCCGTGGCACACACCCTAGGCGTCCTACGAATTTGCCTGCTACTTTTGTTGCGACCAATACCATGGCCGGTGCCAGTGTCTCCAGCGCCCTGCTGGGTGGCGACCGCCCTCGTTACGGTCCTGTCCTACTCCACCATTCAACTCAGAGGCATCAGCTCATACCGTCGCACCCCTTAGTGGAGCCATGGCGGTGTTGTACGCCGAGCTCCAGGGTCTAAAATGCATGCTGCAACAGCTCACAAACCATGTGGTCTCTGAGCGGGCCGTTGCCACCGTGTCACTTAAGACACCCCTATCTTCCTCCTCGTCATCCTCACCTCCATCAGTGTCATCACCTAACCATTCCACACCTCCCGACCTTAGCTCCACATCTGATGCCCTCTGATGTGTCCTTGAGGCAGTTGGAGTCATCCCGACCGTTGACCCCTCCACTTCTGTGGTACTACCCTAAGCTCGGCGTCATCGCGCTCGCACTCGGCATGCGAGGCAGCGGAAAACACATTTGGCGAGACGTGCCCAGGAGGCGGCAGTAGTTGCAGCAGTGGCATATGTCACAACGGGGATGACTCTCTCGTCCCCAGTCGTAGGGTTGGTGCGGTATCCCTTCGTAGCTTCTACCGGTACGTCGGTCGAGGGGGGGATGGAGTATCCGTCGACGACCATCGGAGAGTGCAGGAGGGATGCGACAACTGGTGCCTCAGGACAGGATGCTATAAGCGAGGACGACACATCCGAGGAGTAGTCCAACGTGGAGTCGGAGACAGACGAGTGGTCCGACGCGGAGTTGGAGGCAGACATAGAGATGGAGATGGAGATGGAGACTACAGTTGACGTAGCAGAGACCACGACCACAGAGGCAGGTGTGGCAGTAGCAGTGGATGGAGCAGTAGTAGCAGTGGCAATGACAGCTGACACATGTGGAGTAGACGTCCAGGCAGTGGGTATGTTGGTAGCCATTGACATTGTGACAGTAGCAACAGTTGCAGTCATTGCTACTGACGGGACGTCGGCAGTGGACACGCTTGTTGGTGTGGACACCACGATGGTCATCGATCCTATAGTAGCTTGTATAGCCTGCGTTGGGGTAGACGCTCCCTCAGCCATAGCATGTGCAATTATAGGTACACTTGCGGAGATGGTACCCGGTGATAACCCTGTGTATATATTTTTGCCTTGTGTGTGGCCGTGGGTGTGTAGTGCATGCGGACCGGGCGGCCGGTGGTAATCCACGCTAGACCCGGAGACGTCCTACGACGCACGGCCTTCCCTCTCCCTGGCCGCGTCGTCATGTCTCCCGCCGGCCGTCGGCCCATCCCTGCTGCCTAACCTAATTGAGTCCTTCGACTTACACTAGGATACACTGTCACCTTGCTTAACAAACCTAATTGAGACCTCCAGATAGGTGTTTCTTAGGACTAGAATAGGTTTGCTAACTTCTGGCCTAGTTTGGCCATTCCTGGGTAGGTGCGGCCAGTGCCGCGTCTTTTCCGGGTCGAGGGCCGAGTTCGCCCTCGACCTCAGATGCTGGCTGGCGGGCTTCGCTCGCCGGCCGACGGGTGAGGCTCGATTAGCGAGCCTCACCCGTAACAAGGGTGTTCCTTGTGACTAGGGGACTTGTACCTTTTTTTGCTTGACGTGAACTATATCTGGACCCACCATGGCCGTTTGACCACCATTTGCAGTGCCGTTTGTTGCGTTAGAATCGCAGCTGCATTCACATGGTATCAGAGCCATGTCCTAGGCCTAAGAAGCAAAGGTGCTGACCGTAGGAGCCAAAGACAGTGGCGGCCGCCATAGGTCCGCAAGTTTGGCGAGGGTCGGCGGGCTGAAGAAGGACGCGCAGGCCACAAGAGGGCGGCGAAGGCGTCCATGGACTGCGCGTGAGGCCAAGCAGGCCATTGTGCACACCGTAGAGGCCTAAGGGAGGGCGTGAGTGACGCTCCTTTCCTCCACGCCCTTCCCTAGCTCACCCCGGAGTGTCCACCCATGTCTCCTCGGTCGAGCAAGGTGGCGGGGGTGGCTGGGGTTGCTGTGCAGGGTCCAGGAACTACCCCGGCGGATTCCTAAAGAGCTTAGGGCTCTCGGCAGAAATCTGGGCCCAAAGTGGGCCCGGCGAATTGCTGCCGAGATTTGCCCGGCCCATCTCGCTTCACTGGCAGGTCGGGAGAGAGCATTCCTACTTTCTTGAAGGCTAGAGGAGCGCTGAATGCGAGTCTATAGGCACCATGAGTGAAGTAGAGGGCGGCGGCAATGGCGATCCAACGGGTGTGACTCTCACCGCTGCGGCCATGGCGCAGCTAGGCCTAGGACAGCGGGAACTCTTCCCGCCGCAACTGGGCAGTAGAGAATTCCTAGCCTGGAAGGAACTTTTTTTGTCCCGGGCGGCGAAGTATGGGTTGGAGGAGTACTATCTTCAACCGGCCCCGGACACCGCAAGCGCTCAAGTCTTGCTGCGCGCCTTCAACGCCCTGCTCCACGCTCTTCTTGACAACCAGTCACACGCATTGCGCCATTTCCAACTTGGAGGAAAGGGTGAAGACCCTTCAGACCCCCGTAGCGGTGTACCTCAACCGCATGATGCTTGGAGGCATCTCTCTGCCCGCCATGAGGAGCAGGGCATGACACTCGTTGTGACCCTCCGAGACCGCCTGCGCAACCTGTACCCTAAACCTGGAGCACCCATCACAGAGTACTGGGACGACGCGATGGACATACGCCGACGTGTGCTTGGCCTAGGGGCACCCTGCTCCGTTCTTGAGTGGTTGGACGTGGTGCTGCTTCACCTCGGCGAACAGTACAAGGAGTTTCGGCACGACATCTTTCGTCGCCATCCAATGGCCGAGATCAAGGACATTGATCCCTCTACTGTTTTCAAGGAACTGTGAAACTACGAAGACATCCTGAAAGGAGAAGCTCGTGACATGTTGTCTCCTGCACCCACCGCATACGCGCACCAGAGCACCTCGGCAGCGGCTGCAGCTGCCGCTCACAACACCTATGCACAGACTGGTGGCATTGGGGGTGGTGGCCGTGGTTCCCAAGGCAGTGGAGGCCGGGGTGGCGGTTGTAGTGGCGGCCGTGGGGGTGGTCGCTGGGGCGGGCGTGAGACACAGCGGTGCAGCTATTGCAGCCAGACCGGGCACTTTTGGCATAGATGCCCCACACTCCAACACCAAATGATGGCAAGGCAGCAGCTATTGCAACCGCAATAGCTGTAGTGGCAGCAGCAGCAGAGGCAGCAGCAGCCTCAGTAGTAGCAGTTCCGCCCGGCGTACTTGCCACCCCTGCAGACCGGAGGACCCAACCTAACTGGACAGCATGTAGGTCAGGCGGTTGCAGTAGCTACTATGGGAGTGTCCCCGCAGCAGAAGTACATGCAGCAGCAGCACCAGCCGATCCCACCGCCATTCGCATATCCCGGGCCCTACTACGTCCCGCCATTTGCCACGGCACCGGTTCCAGTGCCCAAATGGGCATAGCGCGTCTACGACATGATGGTGGCTGTGCCCACTGGTGACTCTCACGGGGCGCCCTCAAATCTGCACCCGCCAGAGCCCTCAGCCACATCCCAGCACCCAGGTCCGCAACTTGGGTACACACACTTGACCACATCACACACACTGCCCATGCACGAATGGCTGCTTGACACCGCATCCTCACATCACATGTCTCCGCATCGTCGTCTGTTTGTATCATTGTATGCCACGCATGATGTGCATGGTGTTCAAACTGGCTCTGGGGAGGTGCTGAGGGTTGAGGGTATTGGGACTGTTGCGCTCCAATTGCCTGGTGGGGTCATGTGGCTGACTGGTGTCCTGTATGTCCCTCGGTTAAAAGTGAACCTGCTGTTGGGAGGGCAATTAGACAAGCAAGCAGGCATGTCCACACTCACGCGCGATCAGAAGTGCATGATTTATGGTGCACACGGGGTGTTGATGGCTGATGGGGTTCTCCGCAATGACATGCTGTACCGACTGACGTTGTTTCCTGCCTTTCCATCAGACTGAGCACAAGCGCATGTAATGACTAGCACGGAGTCACACCTCACAAACCTCATACATCGGCGACTGGCTCACATCAACACAGAACTGATCACTGATCTGTTGAAACATCAACCTGCCCACGGTTTAAACCCCCAATACTGTCCCCATGGTCTAAAGACGACAACTTGTCTAGACTGTCAAGAAGGTAAAGCGCATCGACAAAGCTTTCCCTTGTCTCAACATGTGAGTAAGGACCCACTGGAACTGGTACATGCAGACCTTACAGGACCCATGCCAGTCCCCTCCGTACAATATGCATCACTGTACATACTAACACTCACAGACGACTACAGCCATTTCCGTTGGGCCTTTCTACTGAAAACCAAAGCAGACGTAGAGCGAGCAATCATGGAGTGGATTCCACTGGCTGAACGACAAACCGGTTGCTCTCTCCGCGTTTTGCGCACAGATCGGGGCGGGGAATTCTTTGGTTCTCTTGAGAAAGAGCTCCAGACAAAGGGAATCGTGCACCAAACCACAGCACCATACACTCCCCAACAAAATGGAGTGGCTGAAAGGTGGCACAGGACACTGGGAGATGCACTGCGTACATTATTAGCTAAGTCTGGCTTTTCTTTTGGATTCTGGGAAGAGGCCGTTAAATATATCACCTGGGTATGGAACCGGATACCTCTGCCAAAGTCAGTCAACCCTTGGGAAAGGTGGTTCAAACAGCGAGCAGATTTACGTCCCGCTCGTGTGTGGAGCACGATGGCGTGTGTGTGGTTCACAGAACCTCAACGAAATCATAAACTGAGTCCACGTGGCCGATGGTGTGTTTTTGTTGGAGTCTCTCATGTCTCAAAGGCATGGAGGTTTTGGGATCCAGTCCATCACTCATTTGTTGAGAGTCGGGATGGATCATTCTTGGAGCATATGCCGTACAAGATCTTCAAGACACTGAATCAGGCACCAACACTCACAGTCCCAGACCGATACCCAGAGTATGTCAGTGTTCCAATCTTTGTTCCTGTCGAAAGAGTGCAGCCAGTCAGGTCACAGTCCACAGACCGGAATAATGACACCCACGAGGCATCATCAAGCTCTAATGACACACACACAACACCACATACCCCTGTGTCTTCCCCCGTCCGTGAAACAAACACTGATGTACAGCCAGACCCTGTCCGTCGATCACAGCGTAATGTTGCGAGAGTCAACTACAGGCAGTTCTATCACACTGTCGGCCCCACCAACACTGAAACACCCCTCACAGAGCCACTGGCAGTGGAAGAAGCAAGGATTTGTCCTGATGGTGCAGAGTGTGAAAAGGCAATGGCCGACGAGTTGAATGCTCTACTTGAGCATGGCGTCCACAAGCTCGTCCCACTCCCGCCCGGGAGGAAGGCAATCGATATGAAGTGGGTGTACAAGGCCAAAAAGGACCTGCATGGCCTTTTAGAGAAATACAAGGTACGTCTGGTGGCCAAAGGCTCTCAGCAAATACCAGGCCAAGACTTTACAGACACATATGCCTCAGTCGGCAAGTACACCTCGAGTTGTGCCCTATTTGGAGTTGCTGCTCACGAGGACTGGGAGGTTCATCAAATGGATGTGAAAAATGCCTTCTTGAATGGTCCCTTGGATGAGGAGCTGTATGTGGAACAACCGCCAGGTTTTGACGATGGCACTGACCGGGTGTGGCTTTTGTTGAAAGCCTTGTCTGGACTGAAGCAAGCACCCCGATGTTGGAACAAGGAGATACGTCGCACCTTAGAAAGCGGGGGGTTCATGCAAAGTATCTAAGATCCCTCTCTTTTCATTCGTTGGGCTAACAATATCCTCGTTGCTCTCATCGTGTACGTTGACGATCTCTTGATCCTCTCGCCCTCCCTCTCTCTGGTATAGGACACCAAGGCACTGCTCACTGCACATTACCGGATGACAGACTTAGGAGATGCACAGAACTTTCTAGGCATGACAATCACACGTGACAGAGCCACACGCACACTCTCTCTGCATCAGGGTCGGTTCATTGCCCAACTCACAGCACGGTTTGGTACCCTGGTCCATCACCTTCCTTGACAACACTTCCCCATGAGCCCTGATGTGTATGCTCACCTTCTCGATGCACATACCACAGACTATGGCCCCGACACTGACCCTACTCTGTACGGACAGATCATTGGCAGTCTTACCTACCTCTCTTCCACCAAACTTCCTGACATCTCATGCGCTGTAAACACCCTAGCCCAGTTCAGCCAGTAACCCCGCACAACACACCACAAGGCATTGCTCAAGCTGCTGCGCTATGTGTTTGACACTGCTTCGCTGGGTCTTGTCTTCACCCCCAGCACGGGCATATTGCTTGATGGATACTACGACAGTGAGTATGCACGTGACAGACATGCACGAAGTCGGGGGGGATATATGTTTCGCATTTGGGGCACTACAGTCTCTTGGCAAAGTGCCAAACAGTCTTGTGTTGCACGCAGCATGGCTGAGGCAGAGTTCATGGCGTTGGGTGAAGCAACATGTGAAGCCACGTGGTTGCGCAAACTGCTGAGGGAACTGGGCATGCCTGTGGGACCTGTACCATTGCACAGTGACAACTCGGCTGCACGTCGCATCACTGCCAATGATGGTGTGTTGCACCCACGCATGAAGCACATTAGTGTTGAGCACCATTTTGTACGTGAGGCAGTGGAATCTGGTGTGGTTCAAGTGTGTGGTGTGAGTGGTGATGAGCAACTCGCAGACTTCCTCACCAAAGCCCTACCCTCCTCAACTCTTCTTGTACAACTCCACCAACTTGGTTGCATGCATGCGACACCCTTGGCCAAGGGGGCGTGATAACCCTGTGTATATATTTTTGCCTTGTGTGTGGCCGTGGGCGTGCAGTGCATGCGGACCGGGCGGCTGGTGGTGATCCACGCTAGACCCGGAGACGTCCTACAACGCACTGCCTCCCCTCTCCCTGGCCGCGTTGTCATGTCTCCCGCCGGCCGTCGGTCCATGCCTGCTGCCTAACCTAATTGAGTCCTTCAACTTATACTAGAATACACTGTCACCTTGCTTAACAAACCTAATCGAGACCTCCAGATAGGTGTTTCTTAGGACTAGAATAGGTTTGCTAACTTCTGGCCTAGTTTGGCCATGCGTGGATAGGTGCGGCCAGTGCCGCGTCTTTTTCGGGTCGAGGGCCGAGTTCACCCTCGACCTTGCTGTTGGCCGGCGGGCTTCGCTCGCCGGCCGACGGGTGAGGCTCGATTAGCAAGCCTCACCCGTAACAAGGGTGTTCCTTGTGACTAGGGGACTTGTACCTTTTTTTTCTTGCCGTGAACTAGATCTGGACCCACCATGGCCGTTTGACCACCATTTACAGTGCCGTATATTGCGTTAGAATCGCAGCTGCATTCACACCCGGAGAGGCAGGAGACGTCAAGGTTGCCAGCACTTCCACTATTGCCAGTGCCATTGCGATAGGTATCTGTGGCGTCGTAGCCGTTGTGGAGGATGCAGCTCAAGTAGTAGCTGATGTACCAGCAGCCGAGCAGGTCCCTGCGCTCCAGCGTTTACACTTTGCGCCTTGCAACCTGGAGGATGCAGTCGCACGTGCGAATAGGCACCTATAGGACCTCACGCTTGAGCTACGTGTAGCGAGCACACGTTGGAGCACCGCAGATGCCACGAGTCGTCGGTTTGCGGTAGTAGAAGTCGCGGATGTGTACACGTGCCTTGAGGCTGCTAAGTGGATGTTCCATGGTGCAGTGTGGAGACGGTTGGACTTGCGCCGGCAGTTGAAGGAGTTGATATCAGAGGATACTTCAACGGCGACGGCCCGTACAGGAGCAGCTGCTACTGTGGCCCACACTTTTGACAGCCGAGTGACGGTTATGCCCACGGCATCAGCAGAGTCTATAGCAGTTACCCCTATAGGTGCATCTGTTGTGGAGGATGCAGAGCGAGTTATGGACCTCTCGCTCATGGCTGCCCGGACCAGCATCACTGACACCATGGGGGTTTCAACCGCCGACACACCTACACACGTCCGAGCTACAGTTCCCATACCCGAGCGCCTGCGCTCCGCGATCGAAGAGCAGGAGGTAGATGTGGCTCAAGCGGAGGCGCACGTGCAGGGTCTCATGGCAGAGCCACAGGAGGTCAGCAGCCGTTGTTACACTATGGATGTTCCAGCACGGCAGGCTGCCGAGGAGTGCGTGGAGGATGTGCACACGCGTCTTGAGGCAGCTGAGAGGTCTTTACTGGATGCACGTTGGATACGGGCAGACGTTCAGCGGCAGGTGGATGATTAGTTGTGCACCAGTGGTTGGGAGGAGCCCTGGGACACTGACGGCGACGATGTAGCAGAGGCAAATTCACCGACGGATGCCGACGTTCGACCAGGAGTTGACAGCCGAGTGACAAGTGTGCCAGCAGCAGTTTGAGCCTCTATAGTAGCACCTATTACAAGTATAGAGACTACACATTTTGACACGTTGTCTGGTGTTGACGTCCTACCAGCAGCTGGTGGCAAGGCGACAGACGATTCGACAGCTAACCTACGCGATGAGGCGGCGAGGCTATAGGAGGCCGTGGCTCCGGCCGACGCGCACGCGCTCGAGGTCCACTATGAGGTTCGTTCTGCAACTGGCCGCCTATATGTCGCAGATGCAGCCACCCGGCCGAGAGTCATAGCAGAGTTTGACGAGCTATACACACATCTCGATGCTACAGAGTCCGCGTGACGATGTGAAGCTCAGATGCTGGCAAGCATACAGCAGGTGATGCACTTGGAGGAGGCCCTCAGCGCTGCACCAGGAACAGTAGTAGGTGACAACAGCAGTGAAGACTACGACAATGACGATGACAACAGCGAAGACAGGGACACCGACAACGGCGCTCCGGGATGAGGCTATGTGGGAGCACATCCGACCAATATCATTGCCACCCTTACTATTGTCTTGCAGGGGTGTGTGGCCATGGGGGAGCCAGCCTCTGCAGCCCAGGTGGTGTGTTGGTGTTTGGACTTTGGCCTGACACCCTTCTGAGGACAATGTGGTTAGTTTGTGTCTGGCATGATGCTCTGGTTGAGGTTATGCTGGTCGAGACCCGTGCACCTGGTGACTTTTACCCGTGTGACGTGGAGACCCATTGACTCCATGTGATATGTATGTTCCATGCATGCGAGCAGATATGGTCGAGACCCCGACCCAGGAGACATGTTCCGAGAGTCATGAGGAGACCTTTGTACCTCTCGTGTGATGTTTGGCACATGGGTGTATGGATTATGTGTTGCACGGTCAAGACCCGGGCACTTGGTGAGTTACACCACTGTCTCAAGGAGATCTTGTATTATGGTTGGTGTTTACAACAGACAGTGAGTGTAGCCCCTCACTTGTCATTGCGGTGACAACTGTGTCAGCCAGGGGAAGTGTTGGTTTGTATGGCTTCCACCCGTCACTAGAGATGACACGGTGATTATCCGTATACCCAGTCCTGGTGGTATGTAGCGACATTTCTGGAGAGCATGGCAACATGATCCATGATGCGGACGCAGCTGGCGCCAGGGCACCGACAAGTGGTGGCTCCGTGCACTACCAGCTGCCAGACAGCTGCCATGACATCCAGGGTGCTTGTCGGGGTCGTTTCTGGATTTTCTACAGATGCCAGAGTTTTCTCGGTGGACTGGCTCTGGAGCCCGATTTGCATGTTTTGCATTGTTTGTCCACTTGTCAATGCCCGACTTGTGCGTGTGACCACTTGTAGCGTCCGGCTCAAGATTTTGCATCTCTAGGCTCAGACGGTGGTGCGTTCGGATACCTGTGCGCAGGTTTATGGCCAAAACAGTGATTTTAGGCCAGTTTAGGACAAACTAACACTGCGCTTGCGTCACTTGCCATGAGCCGCAGCAAGTGTTTATGTTGTGTTCTTGTCATTTGTCATCTCTCTATGCAATTATATTCATTTGGAGCTTCCTAACACCATGTACGCGTCCCTATCCAGACCCTTGCAGTTTTGTCTCTGACTTGTGACTGTTGTCACACGCTGACCTAGCGCTGACGCCTAGTGTTGCGGCAAGTGGTTAGGAAGGTTCTAGGAAGTTTCTCTAGGGGTTGGTGACTCCCTACCCAGGAAACAAATTATATTGACGCCCTTCCCTGTGACTTAAAAATAGGATTGCCCAGCCTACTCGCTTCACCATGCTCGATCAGCAACGTGCGCCGCTGATCGAGCAAAGCCAGGTGGGGCATGTCCACCCCCGTCACGATTCTCACTCCCAAGCGAGAATCTCGATCGAGCGATGACCTGTTTGTTTTTTTTCATCACGCAAACCCCGCGCTTTGATTTAGGGTTTTCTATGTTTTGCGGAGGCGAAGCCGGTGCAAAACATAAAACCCTACATCAAACCAAGAGGTTTGGTTGTCGAATAAAAACAAACAGGTCATCAGTCAATTACGATCGAGCAAAAAAACGTCCGTTTTTTAAACCCAGCGGAAGCGCTCGTTCATCTTTTTCATAAGACGCAAATCCTTCTAGTTTTAACATTCAAACCGTAATCAAACCACACCACGGATTACATTAGGGGTTTTGGGTTTTGTTTTTGGGGACAATTGCTTCGTTAGTGACGAGTGCGAAACTTTATTGTCTTAGGTGATTCGACTCGCAACTTGTTAACAATACTGGTTCTTCACAAAACTTATTTGCGATCAGTAGCCCCAGTCTCCGCGGGGCACCTCCAATTTTTTCACCGACCAATTCAAAATCAACCTTCTGGCCTCGAAGTTCCCCAGAAGATTTTCCTAGTCCGAACATGTTCTTCTGAAGAATTATATGTCAAAATCATGCAACGAAAACGTTTTGCGCAGATACCATACCTCAATCTAGGTCTAACTAATAAGACATTTTGCCTCATCAGAAAAAAACGAATCACGCCTCAAATTATGTGATGAATAAGCTGTAAAAAGTAACATTACTGTTCCAAATGTGTTTTCAATATGGAGGGAGTTCAAAGCTTTTGTTCATGTTGATAAAAACATAAGAAGGAAGAAAGAATGCAAACATTTGTCTTAATGATAGAACTTTTCTGATGTTTTATAAAAATAACATTGCTATGGTCATGAATTCTGGATAAATGATGAAATTGAAACATTTCATCAATTTTTTTTTATAGTTCATTCCTTTGTGAAAAATTTGAACCCAAGTGAAAACTATTGTAAGGATGGTTTAAGAATGTAAAAAATCCACAAACATGTAATTGAATTCCATTTCACGTTTTCAAGACCCTACACAATGTCATTCATGGAAATACTCATATTAAAACATCTTGTTTTGAGAGGTTTTTGGAATTAATTCATCATATGAAAACTTACAATTAATTAATTTCAAAAGCCTCTCACAATATGATGTTCGGAAATTACATTTTTCCATGAAGAACATTACATTTGGTCTTAATAACGTAAATTTAAATTCCACCACATATTTGGGGATATTAAAATTCTTCAACCACCCTTACAAAAGTTTTCACATGGGTTGAATTTGTTTTACAAAGGAATTCAATTAATATAAATATTTCTAAAATAGTTAAATTTCATCATTCATCCGGAATCCATAACCATAGCAACGGTATTTTTATGAAATATCACAACAATTTTATCCTTAGGTTATGTTTTGTATTATTTCTTTCTTTTCATCTTTTTATAAACATGAAAAAATCTTTGAAGTGCCTCCATGTTGAAAACAACATTACAAGAGAAATTGTAACGGGCCGTGTCTCCAGCTCCTGCTCCGAAGTCGTCGTCGGAGTTCGCAGAATGGCGTTCTCAGTCCGCCTCAGGGGTTTATCCCCTTCGCAAGACTGAGGGGCAATCGTCATCAACGACCCAGAGCAGGGAGACTCGAATATTTCGAGTCTCCGGAGGCCCATTTCCGTTTTTACCCAACCCCTGGTTTTGGGATCCAAACCAAGGGTTTTTACCTTGAACTCGTGTGTTCGCACGAGTTACTTCGTTCGTTTTATGTCGACGTTTGTCGTAAACAAACTTCGATTCTTGTTTTTGTCGTTCTGGCACGTAATCGTCACGTGCGAGGCACGCCGGCGAATTCGCGCCAGCTATTTCGACCTCCCCATCGCTCCCCCTATCCCTCGTCCTCTCTTGCTCGTTTGCAAGGAGGGCGAGGGGGGGACGAGGGCACGAGGCCACGAGGCCTCGCCCTCGAGGCCCTCGTGGTCTCCCAGCCGCCGATCCGGCTGAGGCTGCGATCGGTGGCTGGCGGCTGGCCGGCCGGTCGCTTGGCCGGCCGCCGGCGGTCCAGCCGGCCGGCAGCGAGCTGGCCGACGGCCAGCGAACTGCTGGCCGCCGGCCAGCCCTTGCTGACGCGAGGGGTGGTGCGCAACCACCCCTCGCATCAACGAGGAGGGAGGGCCGAACCGGCCCTCCCGCTACATTCCTCCCCAGTTATTATGAACCGTCCCGGTTCATGAACAACAAGTAGGATTGTCAGTCAGTGAGTCATCAACATTGTGAAAGAAAATTAATAATTTCAATCACCAGCTAAACATGAACACGTGCATGGTACGTAGACCTAAGCTGCAGCTTGTAGGTCAGCACGGCTAGCGGCCTCCCCCCTTTAGGCTGGAGCGTGCGCGCGAAAACCATGTTGGACGTCCCCAACCTCCTATGGTCGCTGTCCATGAATGCTGTCCTGTGGGAATGTTGTTCACTTTTCCCGCGTTCAGGTGGTACCTCCTGCCACGCGTCGATCTGTGCGAGCTGCAAGCTTGCTCCAGTACTCGTTGACCACCCCTGTGGGCAACCGAGATTCGGGCTCCCTTGAATTATGTTCAGGTCCACAACCGGCCCAATGAACAAGGTACTCCCTGACAACGCGCAACCGAAGAGTACGCTCTGGATCTGGAGTAGGCGAAGGACCTCGTATTGGCCGTCGGCAGCCTGGACTACTGGCGGTGGCTGAACGGTTCCTTCTGCCGTGTATGGAGCCAGCAGGCTCACATGAAACACGTCATGTATCTTCATACTCGGCGGAAGTAGCAATCGGTATGCCACTGGCCCGATACGTGCCACAATGGGAAACGGCCCAATCTACTTCGGTAGAATTTTTCTTGCCCCTGGCGACTTCAACCGAAGGTTTTTAGTGCTAAGTAGCACTTTGTCACCGATGTCAAACGACACTTCCCGGCGACCTTTGTCGGCATATGCCTTTTGTCGCTGCCGAGCTACTTGAAGGTGACCCTTCGCCTCCTGTAACAAGGAGTCGATGCGCTCGGCAAAGGCTTGAGCAGAAGGGACCTGCCCTCCTGTACCCCCACTCTTCACCAATGAAGAGGGTACCACTGGATGTCGACCACTGTTCAACACAAACGGTGTGAACTGTGTGGACTTGTTCACCGAGTTGTTCACCTCAAACTCTGCCGGTGCTAGGAATTCATCCCAATCATGCATGGCAGGGTCCACGTACATGCGGAGCATCTACTCTAGAGTGCGATTCATGCGCTCTGTTTGTCCATCCGTTTGAGGGTGAAACGCTGTCGACATTTGTGACTCGCTGCCGAAGTACTTGTGCATCTTTTGCCAGAACTTACTAGCAAATTTTCGATCGCGATCGGAGATAATGCGCAACGGCAAGCCGTGGTACTTTACGATACCCTCAAAGAAGAGACGAGCGGTCTCCTCTGCGTTCACGTCAGTGGTTGTAGGAATGAAGTGTGTCATCTTCGTCAAAAGATCCACAACCACTAGTATTGCATCATGGCCACGGGCCGTGTCTGGAAGACCAGTAATGAAGTCCATGCTGACGCACTCCCATGGAGTCCCAGGAATGGGAAGCTGCTGGAGGAGTCCAGCAGGCTTCTTGTTACTAGCCTTATTCCAAAGACATGGGTCGCATGTCATGCAATACTTACGAACATCGACACTCCATCCTGGCCACCAATAGTGGTCCGAGAGTGCCTGTCCGGTCTTTCGGGGTCCTACGTGACGTGCGACCGACGGGTCGTGGAACTGGGAGATAACCTTTGCTCGAAGGTCTCCCGAGTTTGGCACAACAACTTGTTCCCCGTGCCAGAAGATTCCTGCGGCCTCCACCAAGTCGTACTTGTCCAGATTTTGAGAGTCTTGAAACCAAGAATCCACACAGTATCCCATCCGGATCCTGTTTACAAAACCGTTGTAATAGACAATCTCTCGTGGTGGTTGACGCAGAGGTGCAGGGGGATCTGGTGGTTGTACGGTTGCTGTTGCAATGGCCATAAAACACCCACTGACCTCGGTGGTTGCTTTAATTTCCACAGGCTGTCCGCTTAGTGGATCGGCCACATTGATTCGTCCTGGCCGATATTCCCATGTGAACGAGAATCGACTCAGGTATTTGCTCCAACGCGCCTGTCGTCTTGATAGGTTCGGTTGCATTTGGAAAAACACCAATGGATTATGGTCGGTCACGACCGTCACACCCCCTTCAGCACCTTCAAGGTAGCAACGCCACATGTTGAAAGCGTGTGCTACCGCAAGGAGCTCTTGATCCCCAGTCGTGTACCGCATTTTCGCGGGTATGAGCTTCCGGCTCTCATACGCAAGTGGATGACCGTTCTGCATGAGGACAGCTCCAAGTCCAACTACCGACGCATCACATCGAACCTCCCACGGTTGCGATGGATCCGGAAGAGCTAGGACGGGCGCCGTCGAGAGAAGCTCTTTGACTTTGAGAAAAGCGTTCTCGCAATCAGATGTCCATTCCCAATGCACATCTTTTCGCGTGAGCCTGGTTAGCGCTGCTACTAGGGTCGAATACCCTTGCATAAACCGTCGAAAGTAGTTTGCAAGGCCGAGGAAAGACCGAATCTGCCCAACATTTTTGGGGCGTGGCCAGTCCACAACGGCTTGGACCTTTCGTGGGTCGACGCGGATGCCGTCCTTGCCGACGATGTGTCCAAGGTATTCGAGCTCATCTTGTACAAACTTGCACTTGCTCACTTTCGCATAGAACTTCTGTTCCTGAAGGATTGCGAGAACTTCGCGCAGATGTTCTATGTGCTCTTCCATTGATTTGGAGAAAATGAGGATATCATCCAGGTAAACCAAGACAAACTGTCCAAGATGCTTGGCGAACGTTTGGTTCATTTCTCCTTGGAAGGTTGCCGGGGCATTTGTAAGCCCGAAGCATAACACTCGGAACTGATAGTGTCCCATGTGCGTTCGGAACGCGGTTTTGGGCACATCATCTTCTGTGATGCGAATTTGATGGTATCCTTGAGACAAATCCAAGGACGAAAATACTTTTGCGCCTTGGAGTTGGTCAAAAAGGTCCTCAATCCGCGGTAAGGGGAATCAATTCTTCACCGTCAGCTTGTTCAACGCCCGGTAATCCACGCACATGCGTAAACCACCGTCCTTTTTGTTCACAAAAAGGATCGGCGCACCGTACGACGAGCTAGGCTCGATCCATCCTTTTGCAAGGTACTCTTTGATTTGGCGTTCGGCCTCTCGCCTTTCTGCAGGACTAAGGCGATACATGGGTCTGAACGGAGGAGTCGCCTCCGGTTGCAGCGGAATCGTGTGGCCCATGTGTCTTTCTGGTGGAAGCCCAGCCAGTGGATCTTGGAATACATCCAAGAACTCCGCCAATAGAGATCTGATCTCTTGTGGCGTGTCTTCCGTCTCGTCGTCCTCCACTTTCTGCAGCTAAGCCAAGAAGTATCGACAACCTTGTCGAATACGTCTCTTGCCTTGCATTGCAGACAAGCTGGCATGGACTTTGAGTCGGGTCGGTGATAATTCCGTACTCGGAATCAACGTAAAGCGGCGTTGTCCTTTTTGGAGGATCAAACGCTTTGATTCAAAGCACATTAGAGCCTTGTTGTCACGAAGCCAGGGATCGCTTAGCACCACGTCGAACGGGTCAAGAAGGTTGAGTACCTTCAACGTGACACTCTGTGTGTACCCTTGAATACAAATATTTGCTTTACAAGTACCGATCACGGGTACCGTACGGTTGTCACCGACAACAACTGCGCCATTCGATGGCTCGTACTCCAAGCCAACCTGTCGGGTGAAGCCAAGGCTAATAAAAGACTCGTCCCCTCCAGTGTCAGCCAGTACATTCACGGGAGCACCAGCTAGGTGTCCTTTGAACTGCACCGTCATGTTTCCTCCACTCTTCCGAGTGAACAGACTCGACGACGGTAAGCCGAGTTTGTGATAAACACGGAATCTGTACGACGGGCGTCGCAACTCCCAAGATTCACCCACTCGAGTCCACATCTTGTGGGCATGTGTGAATTCGGCCAGCACCTTCCAGTCTTTAAATTTCACTGGGTCGAAATTGTCGACTAAAGGTACTGCGAATGTAATTGAACTCATCGCTTTGATGGCGTTTGCTTCAATCACTATGTTACACAACTCTTGCACAGTGGTTGGTGTCACCACCACTAAGCAGGTTCGGTCATGCATCTCGTCTGGTGATGTAAGATTTAGTGGGCAATGTCGATCAGCAAGTGCATAATGAGGTTCAATGAGAGGGGAGAAAACAATACAGAAATTTGAACTCGTCAAAAACTCAAATCGTTTAACATCCTCGTCTGAAAACATGAACTCACACTCCTGATCCACTTTTACCCCTGAGTGGTCCCCACTGACGTCACTCAGGGGTGGGGAAAACCCGCCCCACGGCCCTGTCCGTTACCACGGCCGGGCCCATTGTCGCGACCGCGACCCTGTCCACGGCCTTGTCTGCAGTCTCCTGCTGCACCATCCCCACGAGGTGCTGCTGCTGCAGCTAGCGTCGCGGCCTCTTGTCCACCACCAGCAGCCTCAGGGCACTGAGCCCTAAAGTGGCCCGGCTGCATGCACTTGTGGCAGAGCCCTTCGCGGAAGGCTGCGTTGCGACGCTGACGTGCCACCTGCAGCTCGTCATTCTCGCGGCTGCGCTTGTTGTTGGGACCCTTGTGTCCACCAGCCTTCTTGGCTAGAGGATTTGTAGGCTGCTTGCCCTTGGCCCCGCCTCGCTGTCCGGCTGACCCACCAGCCCCTGCAGCGTCCACGCGCATGTCACGCCCCTGATGTGCACGCACGTTCGGCCGTGCATCAGAGTAGTGTTTCGGGTTTGCCGAATACACTTCGCTCATGTAGTCACGCAACGCCCTCCAGCTTGTCCAAGCTTGGCCACTGGCTGTCGTGGTGGTCTTGTCCTTCAGCTTCTCGCTAGCGAGACCATCACGCAAGTACTCCAGCAGCATGCACTCCGGGTACTTGAACGTCTGAGTGCCATCGCCCTCGGTGAAGCTTTCGGCTTCCTCCAGGAGTGCGGTGAACTTGCTCAGGTAGGATTTGAGCGAGCTGCCCAGCTACCTGAAGTCCTTGATCTTGTTGAAGGCGCGCTGCGCTTCCTCACGTTGGGTACACTTCTTGCGCATAATCGCGCAGAAGGCCTCCCACGGCATGGGCTGCCACTCGAGGTGCGGCTGCTGCGCAGTCCACTCCTTGACCACGTACTTGAAGAGTTTGTCTTCCAGCCGCGTCGTGGCAAGGTCGCCCCACTGACTGAGTGGTGCCTTGTGGACACGTAGGACGTGCTCCATGCGGTTCAGCCAGTCGGTCAGCTTTACGCCCTTTCGGAAGATCTCCACACTGTGGAGGAAGGACGTGTTCATGACCGACCCCGAAGTCGTCGAGGTAGGCAAGTCGTTGCTGCCGCTGGCAGTGGCCTCCGCAGCTGCGGCATGCTGCACTTGCTGCTGCATCCGCACCTGGGTCACGCTCTGCAACGCCTTGTCGAGGTCGTTGCATCAGCGGCTTGCCTCATGGGCGGCGAGGCGCTGCAGCTGGCGATCACGGTCAAGGTCTCTGATGCTCTGCATGACGTGGGCCAGCAGGTTGGCGAACGCGAACTTGAGCTCTGATGTCGTCAGAGCATCAGCGATGGCCTCCAGTGCCTCGCGTTGTCCGTGCACCCTTACCCACTGCAATAGGGTACGGTTCGCGTACACGCCTCCAAGGAGCCCCACCTTTCGGAGGAGACTGTCGTCGGCGACGACGCTCGAGTGGGCGCTGCCTTGCCCCATTGCGGCCGAATCGTAGGAAGGAGGGTCCGCCTCCATTCCTCCGAGTGGTGCCGTATCTCCACCCCCGGTGGTGATCTTGAGTCAGCCTGCGG
This sequence comes from Penium margaritaceum, assembly GCA_023375785.1. Lineage (NCBI taxonomy): Eukaryota > Viridiplantae > Streptophyta > Zygnematophyceae > Desmidiales > Peniaceae > Penium > Penium margaritaceum. The sequence goes on from SZWC01006559.1 coordinate 120,509, forward strand.
CCTCGGCAGCAAACTCCGTGAGCCTACGACGGTCATCGCAAATTGCCTTCGCGGCAACGTCATCCGGCTCGTTCTCGCGGGAACTTCCCGTGTGGCTGCTTTCAACGCCCTTGCTGCTTTCGGCAGTCTCGCCCTTGAGGCCCTCGTGGCCTCCCAGCCGCCGATCCGGCTGAGGCCGCGATCGGCGACTGGCGGCTGGCCGGCCGGTGGCCGGCCGGTCGCTTGGCCGGCCGCCGGCCGTCCAGCCGGCCGG
>SZWC01006559.1:120828-132753 GCA_023375785.1 Penium margaritaceum
CGTCCAGCCGGCCGGCAGCGAGCTGGCCGACGGCCAGCGAACTGCTGGCCGCCGGCCAGCCCTCGCTGACGCGAGGGGTGGTGCGCAACCACCCCTCGCATCAGCGAGGAGGGAGGGCCGAACCGGCCCTCCCGCTACAGAAATATTTCTCTTTAAAACATGACCAAATAAAATTGTGATAACTAACTTACCATTTCACTATTTTGTAACTTTAATGAAGGCGCAAAATGTTATTTTAGGTGAAATTTAGTTTCATGTTTTTTCTAATGATTTGTATTCGTAGAAAAACAGTGAAAACATTTCATTGTGCTTTTCTTTGATTCTTTATACATTATCATTGAAGCTACAAAATCATTGAAACTTCTCCTAGACTTATAATGAAATGAAAAATATTTTTCTTCTTTTGATTTGTTTAATTTTTTAGTTATCACTTAACTTGATGCGTGATTCATTTTATTCTCATGAGGCAAAATGTCTTGTTAGATAGACCTAGATTGAGGTATGGTGTCTGTGCAAAACATTTTTGTTGCATGATTTTGACATATTATTCTTCAGTAGAACATGTTTGGACTAGGAAAAATCTTCTGTGTAAGATCGAGGCCAAAAGGTCAGTTTCAAATTGGTCGGTGAAAAAAATTGGAGCAGCCCCGCGGAGACTGGGGCTACTTACACAAATAAGTTTTGTGAAGAACCATTATTGTTAATAAGTTGCGAGTCGAATCACCTAAGACAATAAAGTTTTGCACTCGTCACTAACGAAGCAATTGTCCCTTGTTTTTGTGCTGGCTCCTACTGGGCCTCGCAATAGCAGGGCATTGCACGTTCCCTTTCAACGCATGGGGAGTCTCTGACCTGCCATGCAAACCATACGCAAGCCCCACCACAAATGTTGACCAAACCCTCAAATGAGGGGTTTGTGAATGTTCAAAGAAATTGTTGAAGTTTCATCGTATGCAATGTCAACATGATGTGATTTATCGCTGTTTGTTGGTAAAATGTCAACATTCTCAGGTCACTGGGTAGGGGAGTCTTATTTTCAAAACGCCGGGTGGGACACACACATGATTACATTTTGTGGGTAATCCCTACATGTAATACGACGGGTAAACGTGGTGCAAGCCTCTGTGGGTGAGTGAGCGCTCGGCACCCGATTGGTCATGGCAATTGCGTAGGTTGGTCGTAGAGATTAACTTCGCTGTGAAGTGAAGTCTCTCACAAATGACGCCTCTCACAAGTATGCCCCGACCAAGGTCGGGGCGCGGAGTCCATTCTCGTCATAGGGGCAACCCAAGAGGGAGGATGGAGGATGTTATTTTATCCTCCATTTATTAGCGGGTTGACGCAGCTCGACTAAATACATTTCTCTCATTGAGACAACCTGTTAAACTATATTTTGTTGTCCACATGAAAACCCTAAGTTTCTAGCGTGATTAGGGATGGGGATGTCGTGGTAAAATATCTTCACGCATGCGAGGGTATTTTGCCAACACTCAACGCCCCTCGTTCGATGGCGTGGCCAACATGTTTATAAAAATGTGTTCATCATGCCATTGGGTGGAGATGGCACTCAGCGGGATGGTCCCATCTGAACACCCACCGGTGGCCCCTTGTGAGCCCCCTCGTCATGGCGAGGGGCCTCGTGAGGAGCCCCTTGATGGGTGGGGACCCCTCGCGATGTTGCATTGGATCATGTCCAATGCGACAGCGTGGGCCCTGCGTAGCCAATCGCGAATAGTCGCGATGGGCTCGCGCTCCTTAGCTGGAGGTCGTGAGACCTCCAGTGACGGCCAGGTAGTGCGAGGCACTATCCGGTCGCCCTCTCACAAGGAGGAAGCTTCTCTGAACCTTCCTCTTCACGAGGCTGGTTGGCGTGTAGTCCTCCTTGCTGTCCAAAAGACCGAATGGGGAATATCCCCGATTTCTCAACATGGGACGCGGCAAGCCTTTTGAAAATAAGGTCGCCGGTCTAGGCATTGTAACAAAGTGGATAGATTATGCCAGGTTTGTTGCATTCGTCCCCCTCTACTTTGGACCGTCCTCGGTTCAAGAGGGTCCAGATTGGTTGTTGGTAGAATTAGACGTGCTTTGTTGATCAACAATACAATCATTAGGTGCATCCATTGGATCATGCGCCATTGCACAGGGAGGGAAAACTCCAGAGATTGATATTGATATCCTTCACGAGCACAAGATCGTACATAGATCAGCCAAGATCACATAAACATTTTTAACGGCTAACGCTTTCTCCCCCTCTTGCGAGGAGCGTCCTTGCGACCATCAGCCTGGGCATCCCCATGCGTCTGAGATCGCCGCTGTTGTGCTCTTGTCTGTACTCTGACAGGTGAAGGTTCTCTGTGTGGGGCTTGTGCCAGGGTGGTACCCCCGGGGGCACAAGTGCAAAAGCGAGCAGCCTGGTCTTACCAATAATCCTTGATCATAGTGGCCGGGACATGACTCTCAGGCTCCCAATTGTTGTGTTCAGGTCCACAACCGGTCCAGCTCACTAGGTATTCCTTCATAACACGTTTACCGCATGTACGTTCGCGGTGTTGGAGGAGCCCATGTACCTCGTACTAACCGTCACTTGTGAGCATTACAGGCGGAGGCTGAACCGTTCCTAATGAAGCATAAGGTGCAAGAAGACGGATATGAAACACGTCACATATCTTCATGACCTTTGGAAGAGCAAGGCGATAAGCAAAATTACCAATCTTGTGAGTGACCTTGAATGATCCGACTCACTTAGAGAGGATCTTCCTTGCTCCAGGTGTCTTGAGACACATGTTCTTTGTACTCAGAAGCACCTAGTCGCCGACAGAAAATTTGATGTCACGGTGACCAGCATCAGCATAGGCCTTTTGGCGTTGCTTCGGTGCATGGAGGTATTCACGTGCTTCTCGACGAAGAGTGTCCATGCGATTGACAAAGGCCTGGATGGAAGGTACCTGATTCCCACCGCCCACGCGCCTTACCATGGAGATGGGTACCATTGGATTCTGGTCATAGTTCAAAAAGACCGGTGTCAAATTCATGGATTCATGAACAGAGTTGTTGTAGGCAAACTCTGCTGGACTGAGAAACGCGTCCCAGCCATCCATCGAAGGATCGACGACCATCCAGAGCATCTGCTCCAGAGTTTGATTCATCCGTTCTGTCTTTCCATCCGTTTGTTGATGAAAAGCAGTGGACATCTTTTGGCGGGTGCCAAAGATCTCACCAAGGGCTTGCAAGAATTTACTTGAAAAGCGCATGTATCGATCAGGGATGATGCGTAACGACAGCCCATGCTGTTGAACAACAGTGTCCCAAAAGATGCGTGCTGTTTCCTCAGCAGTGGCATGCATGGTTGTTGGCATAAAATGTGCCATCTTGGTCATGGATTCGACCACCACCAGGATAACATCATGGCCACTAGGTGTTTCGGGTAAGCCAGTGATGAAATCCATGCTCACTTCTTCCCATGAGGAGTTAGGCACTAGGATCGGCTTCAGCAATCCTGCTGATGCCTTGTTGCTCAACTTGTTGTGGATGCACAATTCACAGGCTTGGATGTATTTGCGTACGTCGCACGACCATCCAGGCCACCAATAATGCTCTGAGAGAGCCTTTCCAGTTTTTGCTACACCAAGGTGGCCAATTGCTGTTGGGTTATGGAACTAGAAAAGGATCTCATCCCATAGCTTTCTGGAGTTGGGCACAACTACCAAGTTGCCCTTTATGTAGAGACCAGAGGCTTCCACCAAGCCGTATCGATCAATATCATCCTGGTCAAACCATGGACCGTCAAAGTATCCCATGCGGATATGTTGCAAGAATGGCGTGAAATGCGCCGTCAGTTTTGGTGGTTGGCGTAGGGGGTTACCAGGCTTGGGCACATCCTTCTCTTGCATGTCTTTTGTGCGAAGGGATCATGCTTGAAGTGTGGTGAGAACTGCGTTGACCAGAGTGCGACTCAACTGGTTTGCCACATTTGTCCGACCGGGTCGGTTTTCCCACTGGACGTGAAATCTGCTCAAGTACTCGCTCCAACAAGCTTGTCACCGAGAAAGGTTGGGTTGTGAATCAAAGAATACCAGGGGATTGTTGTCTCTAACCACTGTGGATCCACCGTTGGCACCTTCGAGGTAACAGCGCCAAACCTTCAAGGCATGAACTACCGCAAGCAACTCTTAGTCGCCTGTGGTGTAGCGAGTCTCAACACCCGAGATTTTGCGACTCTCATATTCAACCGGTCGTCCTTCTTGCATAAAGACAGCCCTATCCTGATGGTAGATGCATCACAGAGTACCTCGTTTGGTTTTTCGGGACTCGGAAGTGCAAGCACAGGTGCAGATGTCAGAATTTCCTTGACACGTACAAATGCATGCTCACACTTATCAGACCATGTCCATTTCACGTCTTTACGTGTGAGAGCTGTGAGTGGAGCAACAAAGCTAGGGTAGCCTTGCATGAAGCGACAAAAGTAATTTGCAAAGCCTAAGAAGGCTCGTTTTTTTCAACATTGGATGGCTGAGGCCAGTCCACAACAGCTTGCACTTTTCGAAGATCCACTTGGATTCCTTCACTGCCAATGATGAAGTCCAAGTACTGCAGCTTGGGTTGTACAAAAGCACACTTCTCCATCTTGGCAAAGAACTTCTCCTCGCTGAGGATCTCAAGCATGGTACGTAGATGTTGTACATGCTCTTCATGATTCTCTGAGAACACCAGGATATCACCAAGATACACCAAGACGATTTTTCCCAACTGGTCACAAAAAATGTGATTCATTGTGGCTTGAAATATCGCTGGGGAATTGGTAAGACCACTCGGAACTGATAATGTCCCTGATGTGTACAAAAAGCAGTTTTGAAAACATCTTCTTCAGTGATCCGAATTTGGTGTTATCCTTGAGCCAGATCAAGGAAAGAGAAGACCTTTGCACCTTGATGTTGGTCAAAGAGATCCTTGATCCTTGGCAAAGGGTAATGGTTTTTATCCGTCAAGCTGTTCAACACAGAGTAGTCAACACACATGCATAAACCTCCATCCTTCTTGTTGACAAAGAGGATAGGAGCTCCAAATGGAGAGCTGCTGGATTCAATCCATCCCTTGGCCAAGTATTCCTTGATCTGTCATTCGGCTTCTTCACGCTCAGCAGGACCGAGGCAATACATGGGCCGAAACAATGGCCTTGCTCCTGGCTCGAGAGGGATCGTATGACCAACATTCCGTTTCGGTGGTAGGCCATCCAGGAGTGGGCTAAAATTGTTAGAAAACTATTCAAGGAGAGAGCTGATATCACTCGAGCATGACGATGGGTCGTCGTCATCGACCTTAAAAATTTGTGCTAGAAACACATTGTGCCCTTTATGCAAGTGTCGCTTCACTTGAAGTGCCATAAGGATGGATTTTTCACTCTTGTGAGAGGACTTTGAGCAATCCATAGGTGAAAGCGTGATGGACCGCTTGCATTTTTGTATAGTGAGAGTCTTTGTGATCCAACTAATGTTGGCCTTGTGCTCATGAAGCCAAGGATCACCCAAAACAACGTCAAAATGATCTTTCAAGTCAATGACAGTAAAGTTGATGATTATTGTGAGAGTTCCTAGCTTGAGCCATGCCCTATATGTGCCGAGTACATCGACCTCTCGGTCTTCACCAACGGTGACTTTTCTGTCACAAGGCGTGCATTTCAATCCTAGCTGTTGCACACGAGAGGCAATAATGAACTCATCATCAACTAAGACTTGCACGCGTGCCCCAGCCAGATGCATTATCATCTTTCCATGTGAGGAGCGTGTGAACAAGCTCTTTGGAGGCTTGGCCCGCAAGTGGTACACACGGAAGTGTTCTGTGCTATAACGTAGCTCAACAGAGTCACCCACTTGCTCCTACATGTGGTGTCCTTTGTTTACATCACACAAGAGTTGTCATCGATTCAAGAGTTCTTTCTTGAGACCCACAAAGATAGGAACTGCAATAGTCACTTGCGTGAGTGAGTTGATCTTGTGAGCTACGTTTGCCAACTCAAGTACTTTGTTTGCTTTCTTTCGCATGGATACGATCAAGCAAGTGCGATTTTGCAAGCATTCATCATCGATGAGATGTAAGAGTAGACAATGACGAGAGAGATACACAGAGTCATTGCTCATTGGGGAGTAGAAAATAGCAGAAAACAAAGCTCCAGTGAGGCATTCTAACTGTTTCACATCATCATCCTGGAACATAAAAGCGCGTTCAACATCCAAGGATCTCTCAGCCACAGCCCCTAGTGGTTATCCACTACCGGCCACTAGGGGGTTCAAAAACCCTTCCCACGGACTACTGGTCTGCGACCACCATTGACACCCTTAGCGTTCTGGCGCTTTCCTTGTCCCTTATCCTACTTCTCTTCGCCCGGTTCATTGGTATTTCCACAAGCACAATCCTTCTAGCGCTTGCGGCATTCAGACGCATAGCGCCCAGTCGTTCCACAGTAGTAGTAGGTGAGGGTGCCTGTCTTGGCCTTGCCCTCTGTACGCTCCTTGTGGCTGTCTTGTGGCTTGGAGGGTTTGTGACTATCCGACCCGTGCCGAGGGAGCTTACGGTCACCATGTTGGGGAGAGTGCTGACGCTTGTTGTTGCCATGTTGGTGATGCTGACCGCGAAGTCTGTTTACTCCATACTCGGCCGGCATGGAGTTGTACTTCACGAGGATGCAGGCACACAGCTTCACATAACTGGTCCAAGGCTTGCCTTGGGGAACCAGCATACAAGCACGAGCGAGAAAAGCTGTTGGTAAGCCGTTCCACGATTTGCCACATGGGATGGTGGTCCTCATCGGTGATTTTGTCCAAGGTGTTGTCCCAATCCTACAGGTATTCCATAAGCTTGCGGTCGCCCTGGCGGATTTTTGATCGACGCCTAGACGCTTGCTAAGAGACGGACTCCCTACCATTTAAGTCCATGAGGATCTTGCACAGGTCTTCCCAGTGAGGTCTAGGGACCAATTGTTGTGTTTTTCCACGTATAACACTTTCAGCCGGTTCTTCACTGATGAGAGTGTTGCGCTGTCAAGGCAAGCTAGCCCGACAACACCCTAAGCTCGTTGCTTGATGTTATGGAGCTCAAGCAAAAGCTCCATGCGTGGCTTCCAAGTTGCCAAGTCCATGTGCTTGGATCGGAAAAACTTGGGATAATTTCTCAGGCGCTTCAAAGCCTTTGATATCTCAGTGCCCCATGCTCCATCATCATCCTCAGGGTGTTTCTCCCTTATCACTTTCTTAGCCTGATGAAGATGACGAGAGCCGCCCGGGCCCGTCGACCGATCATCATGGGTGTCACCCGTCAGGCTCTGAGCATCATCATGTGATGGATGCTTAGCTTTGCGACCTTGGGATGGGTGGGCGGGATCAGGCTTGTCGGCCATGCCACCAGCCACCAACATACCCATGATTTTCAGCATACTACTGAATGCATGTGGATGAACATGCTGCTTGGGGGCAAGCATGCTCTTGGTGAGCTGGTTACGCTCAAGAGCATCGAGTAAATGCTCGTATGCCTTGGCGTCTTGCAAAAGGTTTAGTGCATCAATGATGTCCGTTGGATCCTTTTGCGATCCCTGGCCTGCATTACACATGATGGTCGTGTTGGCGGTCGTAGCACATGTCTGTGCTCTTCCAGGTGTTCCTTGCTCAAGGAGAGCCAAGGGACCATCCTGGGGTTGTGGGATTGGTGCACGTGCTGAGGTACGCAACGTGTTCCTCCCGACACCACCTACTGGTATGCCATCCGGGTCAAGGCCACAAGATGTATGACCAGCAGGTAGCTTAGGGCCACAGTTCACCTTTGCTAGGGTCGAAGCCCTAACAGCTCCCACCGTGTGAAAGTCGGGGATTTTGAGGTCGACAAGGTGGCTGATTTCAGCCAAGATGGCAGCGTCAGTGCCCTTGAGATCATCATTATCCTCTTCATCTTTGGCCTCCAAGGAGAGCTGGTCGTCCTCTGCTCCAACGTCATCGTCTTCGCACGCTGCGACAATAGGTTCTACGTCCACCACGTCTGCTACGCCGGCAGCGTTGGCAAGGCCCTCGGCCTTATCACCAATGCGTGGAGTCGACGATGCCTCCTTGGTCTCCTCATTTCCCTTCACGATGTCCTTAGCGTTAGGGCTCCCACCGGGCGACATCTTCGCAAAAGTGGCGGATACACACTCCCATGGAGTCCCAGGGATAGGAATCTATTGGACAATTCCAGTTTGACATTTTCTTACTAGCCTTATTATGAAGACATGGATCGCATGTTAAGCAATACTTACAGATATTGACACTCCATCCTAGCCACCAATAGTGCTTGGAGAGTGCTTGTCCGGTCTTTCAAGGTCCCACGTGACCTGCGACGGATGGGTTGTGGAGCTGGCAGATAACTTGTTTGAAGGTCTCATGAGTCCGGCACAACAACTTGTTCTTCATGCCAGAATATTTCTATGGCCTCCAGCAATCCGTACTTATCTAGATTCCAAGAGTCTTGAAACAAGGAATCCATAGAGTATTTCATCCGGATCCTGTTTACAAAACTGTTCTAGTGGATAATCTCTTGAGGTGGTTGTCGCAAAGATGTAGGGGGATCAGGTGTTTTCATTGTTGATATCACAATAACCATAAAACACCCATCGACCTTGGTGGTTAATTTGATTTCCACAGGCTTTCAGCTTAGTGAATTTCCCACGTTGATGCGTACTGGTCGATATTCCCATGTGGACGAGAATCGGCCCATGTATTTGCTCGAACGCGCCTATCATCTTCACAGGTTCGGTTGCGTTTGGAAAAACACCAATCGGTGGTGGTCGGTCACGACCATCACACCCCCTTCAGTGCCCTAAAGGTAGCAATGGAATCTTCAAAGCAAGTACCACCACAAGAAGCTCTTGATCCCAGTTGTGTACCACATCTCTGCACGGGTGAGCTTCCGACTCTTATACACAAATGGATGACCATTCTGCATGAGCGCTAATCCAAGTCCTACTACCAACGCATCACATCGCTCCTTCTATGGTTGAGATGAATCTGGAAGAGGTAAGATGGGGGCTGTGGGTAGAAGCTCGTTGAATTTGAGAAAATCGTTCTTGCAATCAGAGGTCTATTCTCAATGCACGTCTTTTCATGTGAGCCTGGTTCGCGACCCTTCCAGGGTCAAATATCTGTGCATAAATCGTCAAAAGTAGTTTACAAGGCCGAGGAAAGGCTAGAACTGCCCCACATTTTCTATGCATGGTCAATCCAGCACGGCTTGGACCTTCTATGTCTCAACACGGATACCGTCCTTGCGGACTATGTGTCCAAGGTATTCAAGATGATCTTCTGTAAACTTGCACTTGGTCACTTTCGCATAGAACGTTTGCTCCGGAAGGATCATGAATTCTTCACGTAGATTTTCTATGTGATCTTCCATTGATTTGGAGAAAACCAGGATGTTGTCTAAGTAAACTAAGACAAAATGAACAAGTTACTTGGCTAACATTCGGTTCAATTCTCCTTGGAAGCTTTCCCGGGTTTTGTTAGCCCGAAGCATGAAACCGGATTTAATAGTGTCCCATGTACATTAAAAACGCTGTCTTGGATACATCATCTTCCATGATGCGGATTCAGTGGTACCCTTAAGACAAAACAAAGGGGAAAAAATACTTTTGCCCCTTGGAGTTGGTCAAACAGGTCCTCAATCCACGGTAAGGGGAATCCATTTCTCACTGTCAACTTATTCAACGCCCGATAGTCCATGCACATGTGTAAACAATCATCCTTTTCATTTACAAAACTGATCACCACACCATACGACGAGCTACTTAACTCAATCCACCCTTTTACAAGGTTCTCTTTCATTCTATATTCACCCTCTTACGTTTCTGTTGAGCTAAGGTGATGCATAGGCCTGAATGTAGGAGTCGCCCCCGACTGAAGTGGAATCATGTCGCCCACGTGTCGTTCTTCTAGATGCCCAGCCGGTGGGTCTTCGAATACATCCAAGAACTCCTCCAATAGAGATTTGATCTCTTGTGGCATGTCTTCCTTCACATCGTCCTCCACTTTCTATAGGTGAGCCAAGAAGCATTAACACCCTTGTCGGTGCTTCTTGACCTATATCACAGACAAGTTGGTATAGAATTTTAGTCGGGTGAGTGAAAATTCAGTACTTGGAATCAACGTAAAATGACACTGTCCCATTTGAAGGATCAAACACTTTGATTCAAAGAACATCAGAGCCTTGCTGTCACAACATCAGGGATTGTCTAGCACCACGTTGAACGGGTCAAGAAGGTTGAGTACCTTCAGCGTGATGCTCTATGTGTAACCTTGAATGTAAATTCTTGGTTTCTAGGTACCAATCACAGATACTGTACGGTTGTCACCAACGAAAACTGTGCCATTCAACGACTCGTAATTTAGACCCACCCATTGCTAAAGCCAAGGCTAACGAAGGAGGCATCTCCCCCAAGTGTCGGCTAGTACGTTAACTGGAGCACCAACTAGGTGTCCTTTGAACTACATCGTCATTTTAGTTCCACTCTTATGAGTGAACATGCCTTACAACGACATGTCAAGTTTGTGATAGACAAAGAATATGTATTGCGGATGTCCTAACTCCCATGATTCACCCATTCGATTCCACATCTTGTGGGCGTGTGTCAATTTGGCTAGCACCTTGGAGTATCTAAATTTGACTAGGTCAAAATCATTGACCAACGGCTCACGAACGTGATTGAACTCACCGCTTTGAAGCCATTTTCTCCAATCACTGTGTCAGAAAACTCTTGCACAGTGGTCAGTGTCGCTACCACAAAGCATGTTTGACCATGCATCTTGTCCGGAGATGCAAGGTTCAGTCGGTAATGTTGGTCAGCAAGAGTTTGCAGCTACGCTCGTTGTTGGGGACCTCGTGTCCACCAATCTTCTTGACTCGAGGGTTTACGGGCTGCTTGCCCTTGGCCCCGACCTTGTGTCCGCCTAACCCACCAGCCCTTGAAGCGTCTATGCACATGTCGTGGCCTTGTTGTGTATGTGTGTTTCGCCGTGCAATAGAGTAGTGCTTCGGGTTCACAGAATACACTTCGCTCATGTAGTCACACAACGCCCTCCGGCTTGTCCAAGCTTGGCTGGTTGCTGTCGTAGTAATTTAGTCCTTCAGCTTCTTGCTAGTCAGACCATCATGCAAGTACTCCAGCAGCTACCCTTCTGAGTACTTGAAAGTCTGGATCCCATCGCTCTCCGTGAAGCTTTCGGCTTCCTCTATGAGTGTGCTGAACCCGTCTAAATAGGCCTAAAGAGAGCTACCCAGCTTCCTAAAGTCCTCGATCTTATAGAAGGCATGATGCGCCTCCTCATTGTAGATGTATTTCTTACGCATGATAGCGTAGAAGACTTCTCACAGCATGGGCTGCCACTCAAGGTGTGAACCGGGCTCGGTGTGCTAGCCTCAACCGGATGGTGGAGACACCAACCGGTGGCAACGGCGACCAAGGGGAGGCCGGTGCACACCAACCCGGCATTGCGGAAGCTTGGGATCGTCTTGGGGGAGCACGGGAACACGTGTGGCACAGTGGGAGTAAACTGTACTTGTTATTCAAGTGTCAACATACAAGACTATATGTACATGATGACACATCCTAGGCGACCCGAGGTCGCCGAGCCATGCGCGGCTCCGTACGGGCCTGGGATGAGCGTTATTGCCTCAGCATCACGTAGCTCATCTTCCCAGCTTTGCAACGCACCAAGAATCGCATCATTCCGTGGAGGAACGGCCGAGATATGGCCGTTTCCGTGAACCACGGTAATCTGCCGCTGGCAGCACCACTAGCGGCGGTGACGGCCGCCCGAAGCGCCCTTGCTGGTTATAACACATCGGGCCGCCATTCCGAAGCGCCCTTGGCCCTCAATGATCCTTGACTCATTGACTATCCGGGCCCCAAGG
>SZWC01006560.1:11820-30671 GCA_023375785.1 Penium margaritaceum
AGATATAGATATAGATATAGATATAGATATAGATATAGAAATAGATATAAATATAGATATATATATGTATATAGATGTAGATATATATATAAAGATAAATAAAGAGATAAAGATATAGAGATTGATATAGATATAAATCTAGATTTCCATATAGATATAGATATAGAAATAGATATAGAAATAGATATAGATATAGATATAGATATAGATATAGATATAGATATAGATATAGATATAGATATAGATATAGATATAGATATAGATATTGATATAGATATAGATATAGATATAGATATAGATATAGATATAGATATAGATATAGATATAGATATAGATATAGATATAGTTATAGATATAAATATAGATATAGATATAGATATAGATATAGACATAGATATAGATATAGATATGAAAAATGATGTACATAATTATGTTGATAAATATTTAGACATGGACAATGATATAGATATAGATGTAGATAATTGATATGGCTTTTCTTTGGAAAACATTAGAAGGGACAAAAGTACCGACTCGTTTGACAGTGTGATGGTTTTCGGGGAGCTCGCATATCTAGAATTTGATCAAACTATCATTCATTCACAAGCCAGTGAGTGAGCAAGGAAAATAGGGGGAAAACGCTGTGTACACCCGCTTAAACACAATAAAATCACGAAGAGTACAAAAATACTTGCACCTAACTCAACATACCAAAAAACATGAAAATTGATTTTATAACCATTGAAATTTCTACTCAATGTCATGTTCCATCTTTTTCTCTCGTTCCATCTCTCAATTGTAGGAATGGTAGAATCGTATGTATGTTGTCCAAGTGGCTCATGAATGACAAAGAGTTACCATCTTACACACATCTCCATGTTATCCCTTATGTACATCTATATCTACATTTTGTTGTATATATGTTTAGTTACATCTTCAACTTTTGTATTACATTTCTATCCACTTACATATCATTATCTAAATTCATGTCTATACGAACATCCATATCTAAAGCTGGAAATATGTATGTCATATAGATATATATTTGTATATCTATTCTGAAATAAGCATCCATATTCTTCTCGCTCTTTGCATATGCACATGTTTAAATTGACTTCTATACATTAAAAATAAAGAAAAAAAGGGATTTTCAGGTTTACAATATGCAATGATGTAGAAAATCCATCTCTTTAACCTCTAACATTTTGTACTTTTATGATTACGTTTGATAATGTGATCTTTGTTTGCAGATTTTTAAAGTCAAGTAAAAACTTCCTTTTGAATTGTGTTTTACGGTATATTCCATTTGTGGAAATAGAAAAGAATTTTATGTCTTTCTATTTTAGGTGATTGACTGATATCTTTTCGAATGACTACGAATGTTTTCAGTTCCTGATCATTGCAGCATGTGATGCACAATTCATTTCCATTTTTTTGTAGGTTTCAACAAACATTCTCCCTTTTGAGATCGATCAATTGTTTCCCTCCCAAACTATCTGATTGTGTGTTCCTTAGGAACATTAACACAGTGGAAGATAAGCTCACACAATTTAGGCTTTCAAAGCTTATCACACATCAATGTCATCATTATCTTATCTGAGAAGTAGCGCGACCTTGTACCTCACCTTAAGGACCATGCCATCCACTAGCTAAATCTTTGTTCTTTGCCTCTCATGTTGAGTCACACTTTTCTTGCCTGATACCTTCAGAATACCTTGCAATCGTTAAATACAATTGTTTTCACATCCAAGAATTATGAGTTTCATTAAGGTTTCGGCCCCTAGTATCCATACATTTGCATTATTCAGAATTCATTTATATACCTTTTTAAATACCCAAGACCATTTCTCTATGTAGGAACTCTATTTATGCTAAAACTTACATTTATCCTCACCTGTCTTTTGTTCAGCCTGAAGATTTGCCCTCATGTGTACGGAAACTTTATTTTTTGCATATTCTCATGCCACCATTTATGTACGTATCAGTGCAAGGTCCTTGTGTCAATGCTCCCTACATCCTTGTCAGTTGAATTGCGCTAACCTACGCTAAGATGTATGTGTGGTCAGGTGCGTTTTGGTTGATTTGTGTTTGTTTGCCTACATTGCTGGCTTGTCTTGCTTCATCGGTTAAATTATGTGTTCAAAACGTGTGCATTGCAGAAGATGTGACGTCCCTACCCACATAAGTTTACAAAAACGATTGATCAAACGGCATGAATTGTACTTAGAGACCACGCCCCACTGTGATGCAAGGTACATGGGATATAACATGAAGATTCCATCATGTCGATGTAAAGTTTCGATGAACTGACCAACTAGAGTCAAAAAAGAAAAGACGTTTTGCATAAAAATGAGTTGCACGACTGTTGCATAACTCTCATGTTCTATGCCTAAGAAAAACATAGTGGGAAAACATGGGAGAGAGTAAGAGCGGATCAAGGGGATTGGAATTGCAAAAGTTGTGAAGAAAAGTGAGTGATACCGACTTCGGTTCTTAACTCCTATCAGGTCGCTCCACAACCCTTGCGTGGTTTGCCACATGGCATGGTGAGCTATGCAAGGCACATGTGAAGTCATTCAAGCAAGAGTCAAAAGTTCAACTTAATTGCATAGCATAAGGAGACGTATGTTTTGCAAGGAAAACAACACAGGAGGTACGCCTAGGAATAACCACAAGCACCTAAGGACCACGAGAATTGAATTTGTGAAAAGCAGTAAAATCAGAATTAAATGTTTCACTTTATAAGTTTTGGCATGTTGAAAAACTATACTTACTCATTTTGTCATCTGGCCATGTTTTATTGCATCTTTTACAAGCTAGTTGCGATTGAATTTTGTTATCCATATTGGCCATAAACTGTCAACCTCTTCCATGTTTGGCCATTATTAGACTCTGTTTGAAGCTAGAATAAATCGAGAGAAGAATGATGCCTTCTTTCACATGCGACCTGTTTCATCTTGGGCTTGTGGTTAAAAAAGAATGGTCTTTTTTGGTGTTCGCGTAGAGCGTTGAAGTTGCAACATGCCTGTTTTCAGCTTTGGAGCCATTGGAAATGGAATTGTTTAGTAAAACATGTTATGTGCTTGGCAAGTTTCACTACCTAGGGTGGGAGGTTTTGCAAGCCATATTCGATGTTATGAACTGAACATGAGATGAACCATGGAAGAAGAATATTAAGTGAGAAATTACGTTCATTTTGGTTTTTATTTGAATTCGATCTTTATTAACCATCCCATTTCAATTCTATAAATGACAAATTTAATTCAGTACATGTTCTTAAATGTAATTTCCAACATTACATTTAATGTTAATGATGAAGTATGACTAGGATTTGAACTCAAATGTTGTATTCATTCCATGTAATAAATATCTATTTTTATTTCTTCCTTTATTGGATGATTTGATAATATTTCAGACTTCTATGTTTTATGAAAAAACATTTTCTTATGAGATGATTTAAATTTATGAGAAAACAATACTAATTTTCTACAAACATTAGACTCATTCCCATTTAACCATTGAGTCATGTATTTGAGTTATGGATTGCATCACCTAAAATTGATGCTGTTCACCATCACATGTGATAATTTGTATGATAAATGTTTTTCTTTTCCGTGTGAGGTCTTTACAAACTTTGTGCTTTTTTGCTCTCGCTCAAGTTTGAATTTGGATTTTCAGCTAGCGTGTTGTTGCAATACGAGTTGAGTTAGCTGATTTTTCGTGTATTAAAGTTCAATTAGAAGTGTAGAATACTGAACTTGACAGAAGATTTCTTTGATCGTCGGGCTGTGGCTGCAGATTTGAGGAGACTGATGCTTGGCATCTACCATGGCTTTTCTTGGAAAGTCTTGACGATTTTTGGTCTGCGCAGATCGCGACTCTAAGCCGTTGCTAGTCTGCGGAGAGGCCTAAGAAAACCCGGCCCAGCGAACAAAATGACCTTAATCTCTCGTCATGTCGCGGCGGGCGCATGTGTCAAACCCCGCCATTCATCGTCATAATTCAACCCCCATCTAGGAGCGTTCCTAGAAGCACGGCTTTCAAGAAAGATCTTGTTGCAGCGCGAGCCGTCTGTGAGCAGTTGATTTTACAGGATATCCTATTGTCTTGTCCTATTGTAGGTCAGAACGGATCTTCTTTAGTGACGAAAAAGCTTTAGTTTATATTTTGCACGATGTTGTACCTCGCTTTTTCATTGCATTTTGTTCATTTTTCTAACAATGTAGGCGTGATGGATCCAAAGGATTCATCCAAAAGATTTTCTTGTTTTGCGCGCATTCTCCCTTTACAACACATTTTTAAATTTGAATATTGAAAAACAAGACACGCCTTTATAGCCAATGTCCTCTGTCGCACGTCGGATGGTCACATCGACCAGCAGATTTGAGACGACACTAGGAGGTCTCGTTTCTTCCGTTGCGTGTGATCGACATAGATTAGGAATAAATGGTCTCGCTTCTACCTTACCGGCGTGAGATACAATTGTGGATCGCACGCCGCTCATAGTTTATGGCACAACTGTCATAACGTTTGCACGATGGGTGGGCGCATCATCAAGAATGGCGCTCGGCATCCAGTGTAGGTTCCCTCCCCGGGTCGCCACTCATCTGAATGCGCGGCCCAAGACAGTTTTATCTATGTGGAGCTCATGCAGACAGGGCCACGTGCATTCGTGTGACCGCATTCGATAGAGTGGTGAGCCGGAGGAGCCTTAAGGGTTCCTCCACTGTCGTTTTTTCAATGCGCGGTGTCCTTTTCTGAGTGCGTGCAGCCACAATTGTCACCTTTCCAGAAGTGTTGAAAGCGTACAGTGTGTGCACCGGGCTAACCTTTGATACGTGAAATCGTTTCCTGTATACAGACATGCAGGTTCTCATCCAATACCCGGAAACTATCGTCTTCAAGAATGCACAAAGGAAGGGGGGAGATAGATATTACTTTTGAGACATTTTTTGAAACTCAATGTGATGTAATATGAAGCACAATTTGTTAAAGTCTCATACTACACTTCATGACTTAAGAAGTCTGATATAGTGGTCAAAAAACGTAGAGAAGTTACCAAATCTTTTTTTTATTAATTACATTAAATTTATCAACGAACCATACCCTTGAAATTTTATATTATTCTCTCAAAAATATGCAATTATTCATTTTTTGATGTGTTCAAAAGATCCAAAGCTTTGAAAAACATTAAAAAACACTCATGAAGTTCATGAGAGGAAAGAAGTAAAATCATGAAAATATTTTATGAGATACAAACATGCATATAAACATATTTTCAGATATAGGTATAGATTAAGGTAAAGATGTAGAAAAATGATACAAAAATAGATGAAGATAGAAATACATAGATATATAACTAGTTATGGATATGGATATGTATGCGGATATTCATATGGATATGGATATGGACATTGACATGAATTTGGATGTTGATGATGGAAACTAGGCCAGCCCGCAGGGAGGTGATAAGGATCACTAAGAGCCGCCTAGGCAGGACCAACCGTTTGTGAGAGGGGGTTGCAGGTTACACAGACAGAAATTACGGAAGCGAATGTAGGCTTTCAGAGAACGCGAGTCTGAATCACCTCTTGAGAGAGAAAGTGCATTGTCACAGCTTTCTAACAAGCCCTTATATGCCTCATTTGGCCTAGGGAGCACTGAGATACACTCTATCAAAGTCTACCCTCTAGCATACTCTCCTGGCCTAGCGGGATGAGCAACAGTCACCTTGTCACACAAGAGAATTATGTCTCACACCACTTGGACGACCAACAATTGTTGTCTACACCTTCCTTGATGTCTCTTGGAGGTCCTTTAGCAAGGAGAAAAGGCAGCAGCCTTTTCTCCTTGAAGGCCGCTCTCAACTGTCCCGGCCAATGATCATGCCGCCTTTGGAGCTCAAAGTGCTCAGGTCGTCACTTGAACCTGACCCATAATCTCCAAACTCTGGAACTCCATATCTCACTCAAACGGACTCCAAATCAAGTTGCGTAAAGTGTATTGGAACCTATGAAACATCCTGTAAGCAACTGTTATGCGAGATGATTTTTATCAAGCAACTTTTCTTTGTCTCTTTTTGGCACTCTCATATACATCATTCTCCCACTTTGCGAGAATAAAAATCACACAAGTCCTCACTGTACCCTCAGCTGCTGAAAGCGGTGCGCTGCCAGCAGCTTGGTCAAAAATTCTGCCAGCATCATACTTGAACGGCAAAACTTGATCTGCACCATGTGCTTTGCCACGAGCTCGCAGATGAAGTGGTATCGCAGGTCAATGTGCTTGGTGCGGGGGTGAAATTCAGCATTCTTCGTCAGAGCAATGGCACTCATGTTGTCACAGTAGATGGTGGTGGTTGTGGTCCGCTGTTGTCCAAGGCTTGCGAGCACTTCACGCAGCCACACAGCTTCCTTTGTTGCTTCACTCTGGGCGATGTACTGTGCTTCGGTGGAGGAGAGAGCAACTCACTATTGCTTCTTGCTCCTCCAGCTGATTGCACCTCCCATGAGCACAAACATGAGCCCACTGGTCGACCTCCTTCTGTCAAGGTCGACTCCCTTATGTGCGTCACTGTAGCTGATGAAGATGGGGCTGTTGTTTCCGTTGAAGGAGAGGCAAAGGTTGCTGCTGTTTTGTAGGTAGTGCAACACTGGCTTAACCGCCTCCCTATGCGGCACGCCCGGTTTTGTGCAAAACTTGGTGATAATTGCCATTGCTTGGCTGATATCAAGGCGCGTGCCGACTGCTGCGTACATGAGGCTCCCAACTGCTCCTTGGTACGGCACCGCTTCCATGCGGCTGCTCTCTTGCCTGTCATGGGGAGTCCGCGCCATGCTCAACTTCACTCCCAAATCTAGTGGTGTTGCTACTTTACGTGCTCTTACCATGTTGAAGCGCTTGACGATGTTGCTCACGTACGTGCTTTGCGACAGCTCCAAAGTCTGCTGTTGCCGGTCGAGCTTGACCTGAAGGCCAAGGTAGGCAAGGGAATGTTTCACATCGTCCAAAAGAGACTTGGAGTCAGATGCAATGAGCATATCATCAACATAGAGCAAAATGATGACTTCGCTTGCCTCTTGCGTGAGCCCATAGATAACATGGTCGGCTTCACTGTGCACAAAGCCAAGGCCAGCCAGTTGCTCATCCATCTTGTGGTACCATGCTCGCAGGGCTTGCTTATGGCCATAAAGAGCCTTCACAAGCTTGTAGACCAAACCCTCCTTTCCCTCCACCACATTCTCCTCCGGATGCTCCATGTACACATCCTCTTTGGGGTCACCATTCAGAAAGCATACATCATATCCATTTGGTGCACCTCCTTTTTCCATAGCAGCAACAAGAGCGAGGATCACTTGGATGGATGGGAACTTTACGAGAGGTGCAAATGTCTCATTGTAGTCCACACCCTCAATCTGCGCATACCCCTTTGCAACCAGCCGTTCTTTGTTCCTCAGCACCTTACCATCTACACTACGCTTGCGCCTAAAGATCCACCGACACCCGATTACCCGGCTGCCACGTGGAGCTGCCTCGAGGGTCCATGTTCCGTTCTTCATGAGCGCACCATACTCCTCGACTGCTACGACATGTTAATCTGCCTCCTCGACGCTACGCATGGCTTTAGCAAATGTGGCTGGATCATTGGTGACTATGAGGAAGAGAAGCTCGAGGTCAGACCACTCCGTTGGTGATGGAATGGTGCACATGTTCACCAGCTCCTCCAACGGCCTCTGTTTGCTTACAAGGCGCTCGGATTGCCTCACAACTCCCCATTGTCCTTTGCACCTTTGTTGATGCGTGTGGATCGTCGTGGCAGCTGTTGTATGTTTCTTGTTGCTCCTCCTCATTAGATTTGGCTGCTAGCTCTTTCTCCTTCTCAGCTCCCTCCACCTCTTTCTTGATGCCGCTGTCATTGCCATCTTCCGCACCGCCCTCTTCTGCTACCAACTCTTCTCCCATTTCAGGTACAAATGCGGGAGCATGTGGAACGGCATACATAGGGCTCCAAGTCCAGCCCTTCACGTCCTCTTGAAAGACGACGTCATGGCTGTGGATGATCTTGCAAGAAACGAGGTTGTGAAGGCGGTATCCCATGGTGTCGTAGCCGGGAAAGGCAGCCTTCACCGACTTCATGTCTAGCTTGTTACGGCTGCTGATATGCACATGCACGAATGCGCCACACTCGAAGAAATTGAGGTGCGTCACTGTTGGCTTGTGTCCCGTCCACGCCTCCTCTGGTGTGATTAGGAGCACGGCGCGCATGGGATTCCGGTTTTTTAGGTACACAGCAGTGTTGACCACTTCCGCCCTAAAGGTTGGTGGGAGCACTGCGTCTTGGAGCATGCTGCGAACACTCTCCATGATTGTGTGGTTTGCATGTTCAGCCACGCCGTTCAGCTGTGGTGTTCAGGGTGGGGTAACCTGATCTCGCAATGCTGGAGGAAGGTGCACAAGTCATTGGAGAGGTACTCTCCTCCACCGTTGGTGTGAAGCACCTTCAACCGCCTGCCACTCTCATTTTGTCAGCAGCAATCCACACCTTGAATGCATCAAGGCACTCATCCTTGCCAGCCATGAAGGACACCCACGTCTTCCTCGACTTGTCATCAATAAACATGACAAAGTACAACTTGCCAGACAAGGATTGTGATGGCATCAGACCGCACAAATCAGAATGAACAAGTGAGAGAAGCTTAGCCTCCCCTTCCCTTCCCTTGTGAAAGAAGCGCGGGCTTGCTTCCCTTCAATGTAGTTCTCACAAGCCGATGCACCAGGTTGCTTCACCCTTTTGAGCTCCAGGCCGCGGACCATCTGCTGCATGGAGATGATGGCGCCAAAGCCAAGGTGATCGAGTCAGCGGTGCCACAGTCCGATGTCGTGTTTTCCCTCTCTTGCCGCCAACACCGAGTCGGCTTCCTTCTCCGATGCCACGTAGAGGAGATAAAGACCGTTTCCCTTGTTTGCTTTTGCAAGCACACAGCTCGCATGGGCAGAGATGGTGCAGCCACCATTCTCAAAGCAAACCTGCATTCCTTCGAAGATGAGAGATGAGACAGAGAGGAGGTTAGTCGCCAGCCCCGGAACATGGAGCACTCCCTTCACAGGACGTTCCACATGTTTACCCTCAACGGAAGCACAAAACACAATCTCACCCTCCCCAACCGCCATTTGCACATGGTTGTCCCCCATGTACACCCGAAGAGACTCAATGATGATGTAGACAACGAACCACTCCTGAGGACACGTCATGTGCCGCGTGGCTCTTGAGTCGATGATCCAGAACAGGGCGGTGCTGTCGGAGACATGCAGGACGTGGATGGTTGTCATGAATCCACTCTCCCAATCTGCGGCGTTCGCGAAAGCGTCGTATTGTTTTCCCGCTCCCACTCCATCCACAACGTCCGCCTTCTTCTTCCGGCATTCGCGCGCCCAATGGCCCGGCTTCTTGTAGTAGTGATAGTTCTCCTTCTTTTGCCCTCTGCCGTTGCCCCCGGCTGGTGCAGCACCACCCCCATGACCAGAGTTGGGGATGAGAGCGACATCCAGTTCGCTTCCTCCCTCCTCTCCCTTGCGCCGCTCCTCCTCAAACAGCAGGCTCTCCTCCTCATCATTGAGGGTGAGCTCTTTGCCACGCTGGTCCAAGGCAATAATGAGTGGAGTGTAGCTGCTAGGAAGACCAGAAAGGATGGTTAGCATGAGCACACGCTCCTTGAAAGGGTCCTTAATCAAAATAAGCTGTTAAGAGAGAGACTTCACCATGTTGATGTAGTCAATCATGGATTCCGACTCATCCATCTTCACAATGTGAAAGCGCCAATATAGCTGCATGTTCATGAGGATTGAATGGGAAGCATAAGTGAACTCAAGATTTTTCAAATGCTCCTTTGGCGTGAGGATGCCACGGACGTTGAGTTGCTGCCGTTCGGCGAGGTGGAGGTAGATGTTGGCGAGGGCGCGGTCACGCTTCTCACGGTAGGTATAGGCCTCGACAAGGGAGAGGGAGCTTTCTGTTGGTTCCTTCTCCTTCTCATCCATTTGGCTCCAGAGACCCTTGTCCATCAGCACCATCTTCATGTTTTTGCTTTAGTTGAAGAAGTTCTTGCCTTCGAACTTGGCGATGTTGACGCCAGCCACCACAGAAGCGGATGTCGCCATGGTACTGCAACGTTCAGCCCACAAACAACTCTCTCACACAACAGGGTGCAAGGATTGTCTCAAGGATGAGACAAAGCCTTGTTATAGCTGTAATACCACTAATAGAAACTGGGGTAGCCCTCAGGGAGGTGATCAGGCTCACTAAGAGCCGCCTATGTAGGACCAACTGTTTGTGAGAGGGGGTTGTAGGTTGCATTGGTAGAAGTTACGAAAGCAAATGTAGGTTTGAAGAGAACGCGAGCGTCAAAATCGACTCTTGAGTGAGAAAGTGATTTGTCACAGCTTCCTTAAAGTCTCTTGGAGGTCCTTCAGCCGCCTTTTGTCCTTGAAGGCCACTCTCAACTGTCATGGCCAATAATCCTGCCGCCTTTTGAGCTCTAAGTGCTCATGTCGTCACTTGAACCCGACCCATGATCTCCAAACTCTGGAAATGCATATCTCACTCAAACAGACTCCAAATCAAGATCCATAAAGTGTGTTGGAACCTATGAAACATCCTCTAGAAAACTGTGATGCCAGATTGTTTTTATCAAGCAACATTTTTTGTCACTTTCTGGCACTCTCATATCCATCAATTAATGTGGATGAGGATGTGGGTGTGGATGTGGATGTGGATGTGGGTGTGGATGTGGATACTGATATGGTTATGGATATGGATATGGATGTGGATATGGATATGGATATGGTTATGGATATGGATATGGCTATGGCTATGGACATGGATTTGGAAATGGATATGGATATGGATATCGATATGGATATGGATATTGATATGGATATGGAGACGGTATGGATATGGATATGGAAATGGTATGGATATGGATATGGATTTGGATGTGCAAATGGATAATGTATAGACATAGATATGGATATAAGTATAAATTTAGACGTAGATATTGCTATACCTGATGATGATTTAGACATTGATATGGATATACATGTAAATGCGGATAAAAAATTTAGATTTGGTCATGGATATGAACAAAAATTTATACTTGGAAACACATATCAATAAGACTTTCTTCCTTTGGAGACCGATCGATAGTTTCCCTCCAAACGTGTCTAATGGCATGTTCCTAAGGAGCCTGAACACGGTGGAGGATAAGCTCTCACCATTCAGGTTATAAAAGCTTATCACGCATGGATGTCACTCTTTTCTTATCAGAGAATTAACGGGATCCAGTACTTCACCTTAAGCACCATGCCATCTACCAACTACATTTTTGTTCTTTGCCTCCTGGTGTTGAGTCACGCTATTCTTGCCTCATGCCTACAAAACACCTTGGAATCATTAAACACAATCATTTTAAGCAAACCCCCTTATAACGTCCGAGGATTGTGGATTTCATTAAGGTTTAAGCTCCTAATGTCCATATCTTTGCATTGTTCAGAGAGGTAGAGTTAATCGAAGGACGTTTTTACATTAGAAGAAGTGTGTATGTAGGAAAGTTGTGTATTAGGAAGATTCTAAGAAGATAGAAACTAGTATGCTATATGGATTGAGCTAGAGTTGTGTGGGTGGAATGGGTAAGGGGGTTAAAGGGGGGTGGGGGGTTGGGAGTATGGGGTGGGGGGCTGTGTTGAAAGTGTATGTGGGGAGTGCATAAGAAGGTGTTTGAATGATTGAGTGTTTCATGATTGAAAGAATACACTTGTGTGTGATTCAAGTGGTTTGAGCTTGACGTAGATAGGAGGAGACTTGTTGGGGTAAAGTGCATATGGGGTGTGAATGTGGAGGTGTAGGACTTGGTGAGTGTGGTGTGTCTGAAATGGAACACTAGTGTACTACTAAGACATGGTTAGGCTGGCTTGAGGTAGGAGGGGAGGGGCTATTGGGAATTAAAGTATGTTCTGGTGAGTAAGTGTCTCAAATGTTATTTAAGTCGTTTATGTTGTGAAGATTATGAGAGAGGAGTGTGGAAGGTAGAGGGGGTGTGGGGTGAAAGTGTATGTGGAGTGTGTATGAGGAGGTGTGCAAAAAGGTCTGTGGTTGGGGTACACGTGTGCACTTGTGTTAACTGGTGTCCATTTTGTAGAAAGGTTCTAGGAAGGTGGACATCATTTTTTGTGGGTTGAACTAGAGGTGGATGGGTGGAGTGTGTACTTGAGGCTAGGGGTTGGGTGAAAGTGTATGTGGGGAGTGCATGAGGAGGTGTATGAATGTGATTGCGTTTGGTGGTGGTATATGTCCACTTGTGCATTGAATCATGTAGGTTGAGGTGAAGGTGGATGTAATGGGTTGGGGGGTGTCAGGTGAAAGTGCATATGGGGAGTGGATGTGAAGGTGTACGATTACATGATTGTGGTGTACATTAAAGTGGAAACTAGTGTATAGTGAACTTTGAGAAAGGCTAGATTTGTGTGGAAGGGGGGGCTGAAAGTGTATGTGGGGAGTGTATGAAGAGGCATATAAACAATTGAGTGGTGTGGGTGAAAATGTACACTATTGTACATGTTTATTAGCAGGGAATTTTTTTGGTGGAATTCATCTTTTGTTTTGAACTATTATGAACAATGGTTTAGGTGGAACTGATTGAGGAAACATAGATATGTAGGTTAATAAAAGATCAAGTGCGGGGTTGAGGATTTCAAGCAGTCTTCACGTCTGAAAGTGTCCAAAAACATTTCCATTCATTAAATTCCCATGTATTTGAAATGATATCTCCAAAAACTTCCTAGTTATTGAATAGAAAGAGGAACTAAATAATTAATGTCTAGTTAATTTTCCTCTTTAGTTAATTTGTATGGGAAGAAGAAAGAGCTATTATGATTCCGAAACATGAAATTGACTAGCTATGGTTTTTTTCAGACGTCTTACAATCGTCTAATCCTTCTCCAATAGCCTGAAGAAAAAACTGCGCACTGGCTAGCCTCTTTTCAGGTTTTTTCCTTGGCAGCCACTTCAACAGCAGTCAGGAAAACGGGCAAAGTTCATGGACATTGCCGTGTGTCCCACTTTGCAAACTATGGTTGTGTGCATAATCAAGACTGGCGAATGGCTCTAGATTTTATAGCACAAGTTGAATTCTTGTCTTATTGTAGATGGAAGGAGACCTGTCTTGCTTAACAAGCAAAACACCATATATCGACTTTGAGTATTCGCTATTGTTATCAAATGTTTGTTCTGCGATTTGATTATGTATCCTGAAGCAAGCATGGAGGCCGTCCAATGAGAAACTGGAACAATGAAGATGATAAACTGAACACATTTTGACAATTCACACTGCTCAGGTTGTTGGAAAGACCAAAGCAAAGCTAGACAAAATTTCATCTCTAAATGGACATAGATCATAAATTTCCATTCGATTCAAACGTCGAACGGCTGCCAAGAGGCCTCGTGATCTCATCGCCTTTGCAACGCTATTTAAGAACGACATCAATGAAGGCGAGATGATTTGCTAAT
The DNA here is from genome assembly GCA_023375785.1 of Penium margaritaceum. Lineage (NCBI taxonomy): Eukaryota > Viridiplantae > Streptophyta > Zygnematophyceae > Desmidiales > Peniaceae > Penium > Penium margaritaceum. The sequence goes on from SZWC01006560.1 coordinate 25,379, forward strand.
CAAGAAAAAACTCCCATTCCAACATTTCTCAAACTGAATTGCTACTATTTAAGAACGGTTTTGGGTCTTGCCGCTAGCCGAGATTGGTTGAAGACGAGTTCCTGGCATTGGATACTCCCCCATGAATGATCGGAAGTCATCCAATCAAGATGATTACAAAGATCGGACGACGTCATTATGAAAACGTGAGCACTTTCCGTAAAAGCACAAACCCTATGTATGAGGTAAGGATTTCAAGATATGTTGTTGGTGGGCGTCAAAAATTGATCCTGAGTGATCGACAATCTCTGTTATTCTATCTGACATTCGTTACATTCGCAGTAGTGTAGATGTTCTTGTCTCTCACATGATATCTGACAAGCACTTTCACGTGCACTCGCTGCGTGCACTTCTCACTTGGAGGATGGTGGGCTGGGACCCGGAATCAAATCCCCCCACCCCCTCCACTTAAAAAGTGCAATAGCAAATTCCACCTGGTTCATGTTATCAAAGAATGTACATTAATGCAACCAGGGACCTTTGACAATGCTTCATACATTGAAAATCACTTGTGCAAAACGGGGCCGGATGTGGTGCAAAAAGCCGTGCACCTCCCCATCCACTCCCCATATGCACTTTGTGGGACAAAGGATGGGAGTCACCTGGACTATGTGAGCGAATCAGAAAATAGGTACTTAATTTTGCGGATGTCTCGGACAGGTAACTGGCGATTACTCATCACTTTGAAAGATTGTTTCACTTGCGAAGGATGCCATAAAAGCCCACACTGCATCAATCCGGACAGAAATAGGTCATGTATGCATTCAAGGCGTATTTCAATTTATAGGAACTTTCACTTTACTATCAAAAACTCCAAACTGTTTCTACGAAGTTTTGAAAATTTGAACAGAAAAGGTTCGTAACCAGTCATTCAGAAATTCTTGTAAAGTTAAAAAGAAATTTTCCAACCCACAACTTTGAAACAATGGAGAATTCCAAGAAGTAGCAATCAAGGATGCCCTTCTTATGATGTGTGTATGGAGATGTTAGACCATGTTTGATTAGGAAGGTTCTAACCATCTTCCATTCATTGGTAATAATGTGAAAGGAGACTTCATGGTATCTTCTTCTATGAGCTGACATGTGGCGTGCACACTTTGAGGAGTGTATGAATTTAGGGTGATTGGTTCTAAATGTATTCAGAATTCATTTATGTACCTATTTGAATACCAAATCCCATTTCTCTATGAAGGAACTCTATTCATGATAATACTTACATTTAACCTCACTTGTCTTTTGCTCTGCCTAAAGAAATGCCCACATGAGTACGGACAATTTTTTCTTAGCATATTCTCATGCCATTGTTTATGTACGTACCCGTGCGGGGTCCCTGTGTCAATGCTTGCTACATCCTTGTTAGTGAAATTGCACCAATCTACGCTAAGATGTATGTGTGGTCAGGTGCGTTTTGGTTGATTTGCTTTGGTTTGCCAACTTTTTTGGCTTGTCTTGCTTCATCGGTGAAATTGTGTGTTCAAAACGTGTGCATTGCACAAAATGTGAATTCCTTATCCTCATAAGCTCACAGAAAAGATTGATCAAACGGCATGAATTGTACCCAAAGACAACGCCCAAAGCTGGGCAAGCTACGTAGGATAACACACGAAGATTACATCATGTCGATGTAAAGTTTGGATGAACTGACCAACTAGAGTCACAAAAGAAAAGCATGTTTAGAAAACAATGAATTGCACCGCTATCGCAAAATTCTCATGTTCTATGCATGGGAAAAACGTACTGGGAAAAGCATGCAAGAGAGTAAGAGCACATTTAGGGTTTTGCAATTACGAAAGTTGTGAAGAAAAGTGAGCGACAGCGACTTCGGTTCCTGATGCCTATTCGGTCAAACCACAAGCCTCGCGTGGTTCGCCACGTGGCATGGTCAGCCACACGAGGCACATGTGAAGTCACTCGAGCAGAAGTCAAAAGTTCCTCTTAATTGCATAACTAAGGAGACGTATGTCTCGCAAGGAAAACAACACAAGAGGTAAGCCTAGGAACAAACTAGGCCTGCTGACACAAGTAGCACCAAATGTTCACTACTTTAACATGATAGTGCAAGCGAGGGTGGATGCCCCAAGAAGAAAGCATGAACACCACACCACAAGCACCTAAGGACCAATAAAAGCCACCGGCAGAACTAGTAGGTGAAGCCTCATGACAGACACTATCGATCAAGAGCCTGTCGGGATGGAGATGGCGGCTAACAAAGCTGACAGGGGTATCCCACTTGGAAAACCCCTCCTGAAGCACACGGCCGAGGCAGGTGGCAGAAGGACCCCACTAGGATCACCCATCGAGGAGCACCCATCCAGAAGCACCCGTCCAGAAGCACCCATCCAAGAACAGCCATCTAGGAGCACCCATCAAGAAGCACCCAGCCATCGGCAATCTACTAGAGCAGTCTGCCCGAAGTGCTACATCGCAAAGAACAGTGCCACACTGTCAAGGGCCAGCAGACGGCGGGGCGCCAAGCACGTCCTAAGCCAAGACGGGAAGGATAAGGGGAATGATCGCATCCTTTGTAAGAGGAGGGAGGGCCATAGGTACTAATAGTGGACTCATGAGCGCATGAACCAGAGGAGCGCCAGGTGCAACATACGCACGACCATGGAGGAGAGCACACTGCTGCGCAATGCACTCACAAAGATGAAAGACTGCAGTGGGCACACATCGTGATGATGACCCATGACCTCACAGTTCCAACACATGGGCAGACGAACACTGCCACCACCACCACCCCCACCACCACCATCACCAAGTGGAGCACAAATAGCAAGGGCATGAGCTGTCGGAGGTGAGGGGAGGCCGGGCAGGGCATCAGAATGGGCACGTTCAACCGGAGAGGAAACAGGCTGGGAGACTGCTAGGAAGGAGCGGAGACCTTCCAACAATACCTACCAGACTGCCTCAAGAGTCTTATATGCGATTTGGAGGGTGGGGGCGATGGGAAAGAAAGTTAGGTCCCCGGAGAAGGTGGGCTTGAGACCAGCAAAGAGAGAGGAGAAAAAGGCCTGATCTGTCAAGGAAGCGCCTCTAGTGAGAAGCGCACTCTATAGGAGCTCCGCGTGGCCTAGGTGGGCACCCAAGGACTTGTTGAGATGACGACGGAGAGCCCGAAGATCAGCAACGAGAGAGGTAGCGCAGGGGAAGGAGTCCGATGAGTAAAGAGCAAGAAGGGCGGTCCAAGCCTCATGAGGACAAGCGAGGAGGATGGCTGACGGTGCAAACAAATTGAGCTGGAAAAGAGAAAGAAAAGGGACCACAAAGTAGAGGAGGTGGAAGGCGAGAGCACTACGATCAGGGTGAGCGAGGGGAAGGGAAAGTGAAGGATCAGAATTCTCCCCGGGTAACGACACCGCCGAGGGGGATAGCACTCCCGGGGGCAACGACACCACTAGGGGCAATGGCACCATCAATGGCAAAAACACCACCGGGGGTGACGGCACCACCGGCAGCGATTGCACCGCTGGGGGTGACAGCATCGCCGGGGGCAACGGCACCGCCGGCAGCGAACACACCACCCGGGGCAATGGCACCACCGGTAGTGACGACATCGCCAAGGGCGCCAACACTACGCAAAGTGCCCCTGGAGCCGCCAAGGCTTCCAACATCACGGGCGACAGTGTCGACAAGGCAGGCAGGAGGGAAGGTAGGAGGCGCGTTGGCGGGACAAAATGTGAGGGCGTCAAGGATGGCTGCTGAAACAGGGAACTAAGGGGATCAGGTGGGGAGTGGGTGGCAGACGGGTGGAAAAGGTGGGGGGCACAGAGCACCTCAAGGGTCACGGTGAGCAGCCGTAGCGGCAAAACAAGGGGAGAGGTCGGCGAAGACGTCAACGAGGCCAGAATGGATGAATGCAGGAGGGCTCAGAGCCCGGAAAGAGACGTCCCAAGGTACTGCGGCTGCTGCTTGTGGAACGCACGGGCAGCAGCCGCAGTACCTAAGGTGCCAGAGAGGTTAAGATCCTCCATGACGCTGCTAGGTGTAGACCGAGCGGTAAGGGACGCCAGGAACAAACAACTGGAGGGGACAGGAGGGAGACGGGCTGACGGCGCCCACGATGGTTGACGCCCGCAACGACAGCCACAAGGCAAAGCGGTAGTGGCAGAAGCGGCAGTAGTAGTGGCCAATCTAGCGGTGATGGGCGATGGTGGTAACGAAAGACAACGGGAATGGAAGAAAAAAGCAGAAATGGAAGTTTGAGCCCACAAGTCCTCAAGGACTCTTATACCATGTTGATTAGGGCCGCACTAGCATGGGAGAGGGAGAAAGGGAGAAAGTTGAATGGGGAGAGAGAGTTTTGAGAGCGAGGGCTCCCGGATTTAGGAGGAAGGGCTGCGACACTTAGCCGCATTGGGGGTCGGGAGCTCTCAAGAGCTGCGAGGGGCAAAGCTCTTGAGAGCTATGAGGGGGAATTGAGGTGAGAGAGCGAGAGCGGATCAAGGGAAGTGGAACTATGAAAGTTGTCATGAAAACTGAGCAACAAAAGCTTTGGTGCTTGACCCCTATGAGGTCGCACCACAAGCCTCGCGTGGTTGGCCACATGGCATGGTGAGCCAAACAAGGCACATGTGATGTCGCTCGAGCGAATGTTTAGCATGCCTGGTAAGTGCAGAACGTAAGGAGATGTACATCTCGCAAGATAAACAACATAGGAGGCAAGTTTAGGACTAAGCTAGGCCTGCTGACACAAGTAGCACCAAACGTTTTCTTCTTAACATTAATGTAATAATACGTGAATGAATCAAAGTATGTTTTCTTTCACATTTTACCTTCTTGTATCATGTATCCGAATAAGAAAAGACCTTAGTTTTATGGTTGATTTTTCTTATCTTTTTCTTGATTATAAAGAGCTTTAACTTTTGTTTTTGCATGTTGATGTATAATTTTAGTCAGAGGTATGTATTTTTACATGTATATGTGTATGTACTTGTTCATGTATGTGCATGTCTATATGTACATTTACATTTATCTTTCTATGTATATGTATATGTACATGGAAATATATGTATGTATATGTATACTCATATGTAATAGAATATGTATACGTATATTTATATTTTGGTCTAAATGTGTATATGTATGTGTATATGTATATGGAAATGTATATGTATATGTATATGTATATGTATATGTATATGTATATGTATATGTATATGTATATGTATATGTATATGTATATGTATATGTATATGTATATGTATATGTATATGTTTATGTATATGTATATGTATATGTATATGTATATGTA